>BRDA01002958.1:0-15027 GCA_036984385.1 Crenuchus spilurus | reverse complement strand
CCACAGGCTGATCACCTCCATACCACCTCAACAGTGCCACAGACTGATCACCTCCATACCACCTCAACAGTGTCACAGTCTGATCACCTCCATACTACGCCGCACTGATACAGTAATTCATGCTAAAGGATCCCTGACCAAGTACTGAGTGTATATACTGTACAGACTGTTCAGTAGAACAACATTTATGTATTAAAATTATATATTTTTTAAATTGCTCTTATATAATATTGGTCTAATCTAATGTTTTGAGATACTGACTTTTGGGTTTTCATTGGCTGTAGGACATAATCATGGACATTAAAAGAAATAGACACTCTGTGTGTAATGAATCTATACAGATCACTTTTTGAATTTGAAATTACCGACATAAAATTAACTTTTCAAAGATATTCAAATGTTTTGACATGCACCTGTATTTTATGTGTAAAAATGCTTTGATTCTACAATATGAACGTTTTTAATCAAGTGTGTAAAAGTGAAAGAGAACATGTAACAGTACCTCTGAACATCATAGTTGGCATTGAAGAGGCTGCCTTGCCACAGGCTGGTTATCTCCTCTGTCTCCTTCTCCGTGGGGTTTCCTGACACAGATGCAAACACCATCAGAGTCCTTCCTTTCTTGGACATCTTCAGGAGATCTTCAGGTTTGGACGGGTCCACTTTCGAGAAGTCAATGGGTGGAGAAGATCTTTTGTGCTCCGGTAAATCGCCTTCTTCAATGTCATCATCCTTCTGTGACAAAAACAAGAGAAAAAGGTTGAGTCCTCCTACTGTTGCAGCATGACATTCATTCACAAACATCACTTCAACTGAATCGAAAAGTACTGGAAGGGATTTAAACTCCTACAGCTGAAATTTGGCACTTAGCCACTTTTAGGTGCATAATGACTTTAGGTGCAGCTGCTCCAAAGTGTCCCACGTTCTACTGGTCAATGCATTTCTGTGGAGATTATACAAGTCAGCAGCATGGTGGCTTAGTGGTTACCATCTTCACCTGTCAGTGCAAAGGCCTTGGATTTGAGTCCCCATGTCTGGAGTTTCAATGTTCTTATCATGTCTACGCAGGTTTCCTCCAGGGTCTCCAGATTCCTCCCATAGTCCAAAAACACAGAGCTCAAGTGAAGTGGTAACTTTAAATTGTTGTGCTCTTTATACACCAGTTACCAGATTAGCATTTTTCAGCCAAACTGGGCTATTGTGAAATGCAGTTTACATACATGTGGTGGAATTATGGATGATGAACTCTCTTTTTCGACTGCTGCAAAGCTGACTTGGTCATACAGATTTCTCCTCCACAACATCTGGAGAATTCAACCTTTTCTCTCCAGAGAGACCACACAGGTGCTGGTTCAGTCCCTCATCATTTCTGTAACTCCCTCCTGGCTGGTCTCCCTATGTGTGCCATTAGGCTTCTGTAACTGATCCAGAATGCAGGTCCAGGACTGGTCTTACAGTCATAAGGAAATACAGTCATGTAAGTGCTCTGCTGTGCTCTCTTCACCGACTGTCTGTATCACATTCAAAACACTGATGTTGGCCTACAAAACCAAGAACGAACCATGATGGTAAAGGTCAAACCTCCAACTGTTACTAAAGCTCTTCAACCTTCAAGCACAGCTCAGCTTGACCCCCCGTCCTTCATGGAGCATGAAGACAAGCATCCAGACTTTTCTCTGCCCTCACAACTAAATAGAGGAACGTTCTTCCCCTGCCTGTCTGAATGGCAGAGTCTAATTCTTTACATAATTAATTACTGTATGTATTTTATTAAAATTAAATAAGTTTAAAACATTTTTACTATCAATTTTTTTCAAAAAGAATGCAAGAAGTACAGCGCACGAGATTGGACTAGATTCTGAGGGCAACACGTGAGTAAGAATGAGATTAAGATTAAGGTTAAGATGAACCAATTTGCCAATGTGATTTTCACACAACCGAATTTGACCTCCACATTTAACCCATTCGTGCAGTGAAACACACACACACACACACACACACACACACACACACACACACACACTAAGGAACACACTAGGCTGTGAGAATTTGTGTCCGAAGTGGTGGGCAGGCAAGGCAAGGCAAAATTTATTTATATAGCACGTTTAAAACAACAATCGTTGACTAAAGTGCTGCACATTTTAGAGCATTAAAAAAAATAATAATAAAAACATAAAATAGAAAAGCATAAAAACTACAAGAAAATGTAAAACAAATAAAATAGATAAGAAAATAGAAAAAACAAATCTAATTTTAGCAGTCCTTAACAACCAACACCCGGGGAGCAGTTAGGGGGTTAGGTGTCTTGCTCAAGGGCACTTCAGTCATGTCCTGTCTGGGGACCGAACCTTCTTCCTTACCACTAGGCTATGGCTGCCCCTGATAAGATAGAGGTGTTATGCTGCCCATACTGGACCTTTGTGCAAATGCGCCAACTAGCAGCAGTCACTCATATCTAGGAATTTCCCTCGGATCTCAAAAAAAAATACGGCCCGAGTCGCAGCTCGTATCTTAAAAAATTTGTATGTTGGTATTCCAAGGTACCACTGTGTGTGTATCAGTGGCAGATGCTGGTCTTTCAAGGAAGGGAAGCTCAATTCCGGCCTACATCATAAAATGTGTCGGTTTATTTATACGTAAATTCTACCCTCCATTCCTTTTCAAGAAAATGATCTGTGACCCTGTCGTACCAACAAGGCGTCTTTTCCAGGGACTTGACTAGTGTCCTCTCAATGGCCAGCAGAGCTAGGCTGCTTAAACGGCCTTGGCTCATGGTGTTGCGGGTGTAAGACTTGAACTGCTTTAAAAACAGGAGAAGCTCTTTACTGGTGCAAGGCTAGTGTGAAGTGTGTCCGCCTGTGAGTGCTACCGCTGGACAGAAACTTTGATAGAAGTCAGAAGGAGTGATAGAAGTCAGTCTCCAAACACAAACAGCTACAAAAAAACACCAGAAATAAAAGCTCGATTTTTTCGCTAGTCATTTTTAACAAAGAAAATGCCGCTAAGAGGAAAGTCTTCGGTTCAACTCAGAACAGAATGAAAATTTTAAAAATGCTCCCGCGGATGTTTACACAAAAAGATCGCTGATTCGCTCATTTAGTTGTCAATCAAAAAGGGATTCAGCCTCAGACACATCATCCAATCATTATGCAGAAGCTGAGCATCCGGGCCAGCCCACTGCCCCATAGACCCCTAGAGACGCTGTGCGTCCGATGGGCGGGACAAAGCCCAGGATTCATCCAATCATTTGTCTCGTTTCGCTGCACGCTTTGCTTTGCCATTGAACTCTGTGGACACTGAGCGTCCACCCTGTTTAAAGCACTGTGAAGCTGCGGGAATGAGTGAGAGGAAAGCCGCGTCATTACCAGTGATAAGAAGCTGATTCTGAACAAAAGTTGAGCGCGTTGTAGCGCATATTTAGTCAATGACATGTACACACAACAGTATATTATTGATCACTTATTTTTTGACATTTTAGGGGAAGCTGAGCTTCCCTTGCAGTCTTAGAGCAATCACCACTGGTGTGTGTATATATATATATATATATATATATATATATATATATATATATATATATATATATATATATATAAAATAAGAATATATATATATAAAATAAGAATATATATAAGAAATAATGATGACAAAGGAAGATTAAAAGAAGTTTTAAGAGTAGTACACTGATACTTTATAAAAGCTTCTGTGATTAGGCACTTTTGATTTTGGGAAAGTTTCAGTTTATGTGAGGGGGAATTCTGTTTGACACGGGCGGAATTTTATAGGACATGGCATCCCTGTCCACATACTATATAAAGACATAATGTGTTGGTGCTGCTTGCAGATGACTGAACCGTAGCCAGTCCTAAAATAGAACTATAAAACTATAAACTACATTAACTAAACGAACAGATACATACACGTGTCTGCTCTTTACTCAGGTCTCTGCTTATAAAAGAGTGAAAAACGGACAGTCTGTCCAATAGTTTCTCTTTAGAATATAAAAGACGTGTTGTGAAACACAACGCGTTGTGCACCTTCATTACAATATATAACATACACACAAGCAAATACCAAACCACACATCAGCACATCAAACGGTCCAGAACAGGGTTTATTTACCTCCCACTCCTCCAGCAGTCTGGCCATGTCTGCATCATTATAATCCCGAATATCCTTCTTCTTTTTAGCTTTCGAGTCCGTGGAATCCGTTACTGTTACAAAAACAACAATCATACAAACAGAAATAAACAGAAACAATGCACACTTCCGCCAGCCGATGGGAGCCGCCATGATTCTACCTGGAGCTTTCTGATTGGCGGAGAGCTTTACGACGTCAGACGTTCAAACTGGGCAGTGACGTCAACTTGTGAACTAATGAAAGCGTTTTAAACCCGATTAATATTATTTTAACATAAAACATAATGAAATTACATACATTTAAAAATGTATGTACTGCTGTTGTAAACGAACAAGAAGAAAGAAAGAAAGAAACAAAGAAAGAAAGAAAGAAAAAAAAGAAAGAAAGAAAGAAAGAAAGAAAGAAAGAAAGAAAGAAAGAGAAAGAAAGAAAAAAAAGAAAGAAAAAGAAAGAAAGAAAGAAAAAAAGAAAAAGGAATATATTTTAATATATTTAAGGCATTCTAGTAAATAATGTAGCATTTTAGATTTTGGCAATATTTTAGTAGTTTATTCATTTGCAGTATTTGCAGTATGTTAATTTGACTTATTTTAATTAAATGTTAAATAATAAGCATGCTTTTGTAACTTCTGTCTGTCTGAGTATAAAATAAATACTGTTTGATAGAGTCCACACAGGGTGCTGGCTTATTTTCAGCTCTTTCAGCTTCACTTCAGTGACCAGCTTCCTCCCCTCCAGTGTGTCTCTCTGTGCATGGGAAGCATATGAAGTGTGAGGCTCATTCAACAGAATCAGAACTGTTTCCTCTCAGGACACTCCACCCAAATGGCACGGTGCCCTGCACAGCTGTATAACTGACTAAGCAGAACTTGTGGCCCTGACACAATCTGAAGAATTCAGGTCCCCTCAGACCAGCACAATTTATAACTGTGTGCAAGTCACTAATCCTCAAACTGTACTTTAGAAATTATTTTACAGTTACTGATCAAACTATTACTGAAGCTGCAGGCTGCTTATATGCACTAAAATATTTACTGTAAAACTATACTACTATACTATATAAACAATTACATAAAACAGTATTAAATAAAGCATTATATACAGGATGTTTTCATGCTTAACCCATTAATGCACTGAAATGTTCTGAAATGTGTAATTTCATTTCAGATCTTAAGAAAAAAAAATGTATCATAACAAATTCAATCTTTTTTAATATATGACTACTGTTTAATAAAATAATAGTAATGCAAATTTGATTGTGAAAAAAGTTTGAATTATAAGTAATCAGAGCAATTAAAAATAATGCTGTTAATGTCAATTAACAATACAACTACATATAAATAATTTTCCAGTTAGAACAAAATTTGTGGCATTTCCTTATTTTAATATACACTGTTGACCAGAGCCAGATCAGAGAGTTAGAAATCAGAAGAGGTTTGGTTGCTATTCGTTGCAGTATGATGACACTATCCTGTTCTGTCTGATTAACTTAACTTGTTTTGTTAATACACAGATTCTTGCAATTCAGGCCTGCAACACATTCCAAAAATGGTTGGCATTTACCAGTCTGTAAAGTTAAAAATACTTTTGGTACTGAGGATACCAAGCGATGAAATGCTTCAGGTGTTATTTTTGTTCCATTTTTTTGTGAACACATCTCAAGGTATGCAACAGAAAAGGGTTGTACTTGTCTCATTTTTGGGGACAGGTCAGAACTGCTAAAAGGAGCTCTGGCTCGTGGGTATATGAGAGGAGACTGCATACTCAGGCTAGATTTTCTGACAGCCATTGGAGCTATGGAAATGGAATGGGAAGGGACCAGATGGGAGGGACCACATGAAATTTAGTGGCAGAGTGGAGGTGATGAATGCGCTCAGGTTGAGGGAACCATAACTTTCACGTAGGAAGCCTTAGATGCTAGTGGACCTGAATATGGAGCACTAACATCTTTGGATGGATGCCACAAAATTTGGCAGGTGACACACTCAAGTAGTTCACCCCCAAGAGAAGCAGCCTGGACGATCATGATGAGCAGGAGTCATGTACAGTAGAGGAATGCCTTTGCTGTTTATGAGTGGAAGAGGGCCACAGAGCGGAGTATGTTTCTTACTGAGGCCTGTGAAGGTAAGCCATTGTCACCTAGAGCCTAGGTATGGCTGTAACACGCTCATGACAAGGAATGCTGTCCCACACTGAAATCACCTTTGAAGGGAGCCTGTGTATGAAGAAACTGCTGAGGGAGGAGGTTTGTCATGTATGGGTGGGGTGACAAACAATTGTGGACCGCAGAGACAGATTGGCCCCTTACTGGCCCCATGAACAGGACACCAAAGAGCATGAACTGTGTGAAGGACCACTACTGGATCCTGGAAAAAGTGTTGGTGCTTAAAGAACTTTGTGCAGGATGGCTGACCCTTGTGGGAGGAGATATGTGACGTCGACCACGCGGGGGTGCTAGTGAGCATTTTCTAAAGTGTGGTGAACATGTAGTGAGTTGGTGGGTGTGCTGTTAGAGAGAGTAGGCTGATGTTAGTGCTGTTGTTTTGCGAGTTCTGTTGATGCCGGTGTTTAAAGAGAAAACATTAAATCTGAAGTCTTTCCTCTCCTGAATCTTTTTTGACTACCGCTAGAATACAGTGGAGCTGTTAGGGTTATCCACGCCCTCCTGCTTCTGGATTGGTTTTTAGGATTATTAACGCTTATTTTTGTCCAATGAAAAGTGACCGAAAGCGCGACGTCATATTTTTTTCAGCAGCGTTCAGAATCCAATTTCAGCTGCCGGGTTTAAATCTGTAGTTTTTCAGAGAAGTTTCGTTTTATCCGTGAGCGGTAGGGCAAATAATAATTCCTCATTAAGAAACGAAAACGATAAACAATGATTATATACATATAAGCAAAAAGGCCGTAACACAGCACAATGTAAGCAATTTAACGTTACTGAATCAGGTGTACCTTTATTTTATTTAGTTAGTTTTTGACGTTTTGTTTTTTCGTTATGATTTGAGATCATATGATTGAGAAAAATGTAAATCAGTCTAAGATGGAAGCCCATTTCAATGAACAAAATGCGTTAAATAAATAAATAAATGTTTTATCCGCCAGTCAAAACAGCATAAAAACTACATAATTTATGTTTCATTTTAAGTGAATTGTCATTATTTTAGATATTATTTTGAGATATCAAGTCAAAATAGTCAGAAAACTAGTAGTTCATTTAATACTAAATGAAAATATTCGCTGTTGTTTTTTATTTAAAAAGGTGAACGTGGTCGTCCATAAACACGGACTGTGACGGAGTCTTTTTTTTTTTTACCTCAGTCGCACACCCAAAGTTGCCAGGTTCGCGTTTTTTATGCTTTCATTGCCTATTTAAAAAATGCAAGCGTTGGTAAAGTTTCAGATGGAGAGGTGGTGTTAGTTTTTGGGCTACTTTCTAAATCAAGACCGACAAAAAAACTCTTAAAAGTAACACAATAAAAATTATTTAAGACGTCGTTAAAACATAAGTAAAAGTAGGCAGTGAAGAGCATTTGACTGAGATATTTTAGATAAACCTAATATTTGACTGGTTGGAATGAGATTAAAATATAAAAATTAGAGTAGAGAGGAGAGAAAAGGAGATACTATGTTTTATATTTATAAAAACCTTACAATTATGTATTTTCTCCTGTCTTTCATTATATGAAGTAAATAAATACATAAAACATATATAACAATAGATTTATATATAACAATACATATGTGTATGTGTACAACAGTACATCGTCATTTTAAGGTTCTTTTGATGCACGTGTCTGGACGGGTTTCGATTTTGAGGTGGTTTCAGCTTGTGTAGGGTTATTATAGGTTAGATTTTTTTGGGACCTGGCAACCCTACGAGTGCCGCAACATAGATTCAATGCGAGCGGCCGTGCGAAACCAAAACCATTATTGCGCTGGCTGCGACTAGGCTAGCTAAGCTAAACTAAAGATGAACCAGCGTGTGAACGTGAGTGTAGTGAAAGTTAGCTGACAGAAACGAGCCGAAAACGTGTCACACATAGCGAGAACACCGAGGAGAGAATAAACAGGCGAAACAAGGACATTAGAGAACGGAAAGTGGCTTTTTTTGGACTTATTTTTGAGTGTAATCTGCTGGCTAACACACCGGTCAAGGCCTCCGGGTTTCACAAAGTTGTGAATTAGCTTTTGACGTGAAGATGGTCAGGATTATCATATACCGGACAGTCAGAGGATGAGGAAAGCTCTCAGAAGAGGTCTAACTTTGGATAACACGGGTTTATTCTGCAGAAAATCCCGTCATGCTTTGCTGTTTCCCTCCATGCACTGAAGCAGCAGCAGCCACACCCTCCAGAGCTTCCTGATAGCAAGATGTTCAAAAACTGAAAGCTGGAATAAAAGCCCTGTCTGAGCTGCTCACTGTGTGGGTAAACGACAAGGATTATCCTGAATTATTCTGCTTTTTGTTCTCAGCACTTCACTTAATTTAATGTCTTCAGGCAAGGGTGACAGTGGACACTGGAATATTGTCTGAAGGACATTACAGGAGACTCTTTCAAGTCCAGTTTTCAACTTTATTCCTGAAAACAGGTTTGTGACTGCGAGAAGAAATGGCCACCCAAAGCACAGACCATCCATTTCAACCTCGGGTGACCCTGTCCCCTTCTTTTGGCTGAGGGGGCCTATGGGACGGTAGATAATGCCTAGTAAGGAACTGAGCCTTCGCAAGCGACTGGTCTACATCACAGGTCTGTGTGTGAAAAAGAAGAGGTTGAAAGTCGAGGAAGGCGTGGAGAAACCCTCCCGTAGCTTGAGCCCTTTTGGAGGTCTCGTGGGATGATGGTGCTAAAGCGAGTGAGCCATACCGGGCAGACTGATTCAAATTGCCCCTGGAGCTTCTGCATTAAAACAGGCATGACACTCATCCTCGCTTCAAACCGGTGGGTCACACTGGATAGGTTGTTTGTGCTCAGCAATACGTTGGATCCACATCCTGCAACCACATGGAGGGCAGCAGGACCCATTTGCTTGGCACAATTTAAGAAAATGGACACAGGAGTGTAATTGGATGTCTGTTATCATCTTGCACTTTGCCTTGATTTGGGCTCTTTTGTGGCACTGCAGTAGTTTTATTTTTTTAGAGGGCTTGTATGTACGTCTTTGGACAAAGAGCAAAACTTTGAAATTGTTCAGGTTTTCTTAAGAATGGTAGATGTGATATTGTGTAATGTGCCTTCACAGTTAAGGTCAAGTGACATAAATACTGAGCAATTTAGAGAAATTCAATTGAAGGGATTTTTAATTATAGCTTTGATTTTGACCTCAAGTACTCAAAATGTTCCCAGCTGGTTTTTTTTACATCACAAGTATGCCAGAACATGAGTGAAGTTGCATTATCCTATATTTTCTGACTTTTACAAATGTTTACTAAAATGATTTGATGTTCTGTTCATTTTTTGAGCAGTTTGACCATAAATAGAGAATATTTTTGAAGGACATTACAAAAGACTCTTTCAAGGCCAGTTTCGAGTTTTCTCAGAGAAGGTGTTGAGTTATTTCTTACTGAAGAGAAACATATAAGTTATGAGTTCATGCTATGAAATGTGTGGTGTAATCTATATTTTATACAAAAAAGAAAATTCAATATAGTAGCTCGACCACCCTACTATGGCTAGTAGTGGCTCGGGAAAGTCAGATAGTGAGGTTTCGACCAACATCCTGAGTGGCAGCTTGCAGCAAAGGAAAAGACTTTCATCCATTTGTGACTCGTGCAAAAGCAAGATGCAGCTGGTGGCAGACCTGCTTCTGCTGTCCAGCGAGACCAGGCCAGTGGTGACTGCAGATGGTCAGCAGGTAGCAGAGACTTTTGAAAAATGCAGGGACACGGTGATTGCCAGGACGAAGGAACTGTCCATCATAACTCATGACATCCAGAGCCAGCTCAATATGGGCAAGTTTGTAGAGGTTGGAGACAGACTGGTGGAGATGGGTGACCTGGTGGTGTCTTTGACTGAGTTTTCTGCTCATGCGGCATATTTGGCAGCAGTGGAGACTCCAGGTGCGCAGTCTGCAGTGCCAGGGCTTGTGGACCGTTACAAAGTGACCCGATGCCGACATGAGGTGGAACAGACCTGCAGCATCCTCCGGCTCACGCCGTTGGCCGACCTGACCCCACAGCTTCTCTTGGAGGTGTCGCAGAACATCCTGAGGAACCTCACCACCCTCACCGATGCTTCTTCTCTGGCCAGTGAAAAATCCAAGGACAGATTTGCTAAGGAACAGTTCAAAGCAAGTGTGAAGTGCATGAGCACCAGCGCTACAGCCTTGCTAGCTTGTGTGAGAGAGGTAAAAACCTGTCCAAGTGAACTTTCCCGGAATCGCTGCATCCTTTTTAGTGGGCCACTGGTGCAGGCCGTCCATGCTTTGGTGGGATTTGCAACAGAGCCACAATTTCTGGGCAAGCCAGCCGTCCTCAGCCCAGAAGGTAAAGCGGTGCAGACGGCTGTGCTGGGGGGCGCTATGAGCGTGGTTTCTGCCTGCGTTCTCCTCACCCAGGGCCTCAGGGATATATCCCAGCACCCCGAAAACAGCGCCCAAATGCCGGGGTACCGGGAGCGCCTACGGAACTCTGCCTGCGCCGTCTCAGATGGCTGTACGCTACTTTCACAAGCGCTAAGGGAACGATCCTCACCCAGAACTCTACCGCCAGTCAACTCTCATTCTGTGAATTAACAGATACACAAGTAGCCCCTTTTAATTTTGTTTTTTTATGTACCAAAGAGACTAATCAGGTTTAATCAATACATCCGTATTTTGTGATACTTTTGAGTGAATGTAGGGGGATGTGTCTGAATTTAGCCTGTCAGAAGGGTTAGGCTGTATTTACTATTACAACTGAGGTTTATGAGGAGGTGGCAGGTTTTTTTTACGCTGGATGTAATTAAAACCCTAGCTGAAACTGACAGACATCATTTCTAACTCGTGCTCGCTCACTGGTAGCTGATTTTATTTAATTAGAGCAAATATCCCCAGAATTAACAGTAACTAGCAGAAGAGTTTACCTCACTTTTTAGGCGTCTGAAAGCAGCAGTTGGGGTGATGGTTGTAGCTTTTGACGTGTGATGGATGTCAGTGTGTGAATTTTTCTGATGGGTTAAGCTGCTGTGAGTGCGTGCCATAGGTTTTACACTATTTACCAGACTTACAATAACATTTTAATGTTTGTTTTTTTGTTTGTTTTTGATCATGCATGTACTGGAGTATTTATTTCAACTTATTAAAGTGCTGTTTCTCATGTAAGTTGTAAGATCTCTCCCTCTGTAGAATGAGATATATTATGCAGGCTGAATGTTGTACATTCTGTAGACAAGCCATCCGAATCAGAAGCTTTAAACTGGAATGAGAAAACTCTTGTTGTTGTAAGAAAATGTTCCTAATTCCTAAACAAGACTGTTATAGAAGGAAAACTTTCTTAACTTTATGTCCAAATTATGATTTTAAATTAAAACACAAAAATCACCAAATAAGTTTAAAACTCCACGCACATTAAATGCCATCAGAACAGATTTTAGTTTGTTTATTCAACTCAATACTAGTGCATCTCCAAAAAATTAGAGTATTGTGATAAAAGCTCATTTGTGTTTTTGTATTCATTCAAACTGGTAAAATGTATACAGTGGAATATTGACTTACAAGTTTAATTTGTTCTGTGGCATAACTCAGTTTGCTCATATGTCAAATTAAATTTCCCCATTAAAATGCCTTTAATCTGTTCCAGCCCCCAAATACCACACCAATTTTGTTTGTGTTTATGTGTTTTAGTACCAGTGGTGCTAGGCATGTGTGTGCCCTAGAACACAAATGTTTTGTGTGCCCTCTTCCTGCCTCCCTCCAGCACACAAGCCTACACAGTTTGGTGTTCAGATGCAAATGTGAAGAAAGAGGCAGGGTCCACAGCGAAGATTTAGGTGGTGCCGCCATCTACAAATGGGGCCCCACACATAGTGCATAGACCATGTGGGCGGAGGGCCGGCCCTGGTTTAAACATATTAAAAAAATACTTTCTAAATAGCAAATAATGTATAAAAAACAATAATAATGAACGTGAATGTAAAGAAATAAGCTGGTTATTAAGTGTATTTACCTTGAAGATCAGATGGAGATGCTGGTGGAGGAGGAAGGGGGAGTTTTTCATTTTGTGCTCATCACTTACTCGTTTCACACTTAATCCTATATTTTATTGCTAAATTTAAGTTACACACTATGCTACACTTTATCTGTATTTATTCCTCCCTTTCAAAATGTTTCAAAAATGAGTGTGGCAAGTGTCGTTACACAGCACCAACGCACAACCTCTTCTCAGTTCTGATCTTGGCACTTGCACTCTCTGGGCTACCTACTGGTGGGTGGTGTAAGCTTGCTCGTAACTCGGATGTCGCATCATAAAACAAAACATCTGCCGAGCGACGGCTCGTATCTTTGAAAATTCATAGTTGATTCACTGGTAACTCAAAGTTCCATTGTATTTTATATTCATTATACATAAGTCACATGTTTCAAGCTTACTGTACTGATCAACATTTAAACAACAGAAAAGGCTCTGAATATCACTTTGTGTAATAAATATGAAATATGACCATTTACCTTTGAGTTATATTATGAACACATGAACCTTTCTCATTTTGATATGTACTGTTTGTTACAGACCATTACATTAACATACACAAAATTTTCTATTAGCAACTACTCAGTACTGAGAAATACACGTTTGTCTGTGTTCACTGACTGACATCTTCAGAATGTCTCTGTCAATGTTAAAGCCAAATTTGGAATATAATCTTAAAAATATTTTTAACATAAACAGTGGTCTGAAATGGGCTAACAGTTGTAACACAGCCAAACAAATAGTGCAACTTAAGCCAGGTATTCTGGCCTTAAGGAAAAAATATGCCATTCCAGAGGACATGTGAATGTTATCATTTTTTCAATGAGCTGTGGATCCACAGGGTTATACCCAATAGTGTGTTAGTCTTTGAAGAGCTTACAGTATTGGGTTTAACCAGGATCTGAAGTAGATCCTGTCTAAAGTAGATCCTGATTATGTTTCGTTTGTTATCACAGGCCCTTGGTAAGCCAACTTCTGCCCTTAGCTCTAGTCCAGGCCTGCGGTTGAAGTCTAAAATCTTTACCTTTATTCCTAAATTATAAAAAGGCATCTCTTAAATATAGCCGGTGACTGTCAAATGGAAAGCAATACAATCTCGGTGCACTGTCTGAAGTTATGGTTTTATGTTTTATAATAGTTTTCTCAGAAATCACTTCTCACTTTTATCACTATTTTAATACATTTTTGTGTCAGGCACAAAAACTCAGCGTATGTAATAAGAGCATATCTGGATGCAAAGTCATAGATGTCTATTTGGATTGTTATTTTTTATGCATTCCTCACTTGGTTGTTAATTTATTGTTGTTTTATTGACCATTTATTCATTTGAATTAAAAATAGCAATTTGGGCTGAACACAAATAGGCATATTTCCTTTGGGATCCAACAGTCACCTGTGGAAATGAGGTATGACGGTGTCACTGCTTTTTAGTTCAGTTTTTGGTGTTTCCTATAAGTTGTTGACATTGAGCTTATGGGCTTCAGAACAGCTGATTAATCTGTGCCAAACATTTAGCCCATAAGGCATCATGGTACGTAGAAATATTGTGGATATGTACTACCATTAATGCTATCACAATTTCACATGTTGATTTAGATTCTTGGGTAAACACTTTATAATAACAAATATCTAATTAATAGCTTAGAGACACAGTTGAAAAATGCTTGTGAATGAAAATGAAATGAAAAATGAAAAATCTAGTGATTAATAGTGTTTATTGAGGTTGTTTATGGACTAATATCTCCTATTCTAGTGATTAATAGTGTTTATTGAGGTTGTTTATGGACTAATATCTCCCATTCTAATGATTAATAGTGTTTATTAAGGTTGTTTATAGACTAATATCTCCTATTCTAGTGATTAATAGTGTTTATTGAGGATGTTTATGGACTAATATCTCCTATTCTAGTGATTAATAGTGTTTATTGAGGATGTTTATGGACTAATATCTCATATTCTATGTGTCCATCAAAAAAACAATCAATTTCTGAATACTGGTTCATTTGTGTTTATAGTATAATTTAAAAAAGTAAATTGCCATATATTTTATATTCACTGCATGTAAAGTATAAAACCATGTTGGTTTTAATGTTGATACTGTGCAAATAGTCTTTTACTCTCCAAATAGTCTAAGAATTTGAGATTGTGGATTTCTGATTTTCATGAGCTGTAAGAAAATCTGATCAACAATAAAACATAAAACGATTTTAGATTAGATTCAACTTTATCAATGTGATTTGCACACATCTGAATTTGACCTCCACATTTAGCCCATCTGTGCAATGAAACACATACACTATTGAACACACTATTCTGTGAGCATGTGACTGAAGCAGTGGGCTGCCCTATCCACGGTGCCCAGGGAGCAGTTGGGGGTTAGGTGCCTTGCTCAAGGGAACTTCAGTCATGACCTGGATTGAACTGGTGAGATTCTGGTCACAAGACCAGATCCCTAACCACCAGACCACGATTGCCCTAGGTGCACTGTTCCTGGAGGCACTACAATGCTGGATCAATACAAGAAGTGGGTAGAGCAAGCTCCAGTCCAGTCTCCTTGTTCAAAAATTCAATTTAATATGACATCCTCATATAGAGGAAGTATCAGATATTAAACTGATAAGAATAGATACTAGACTTCAATCAATCAATCAATCAAATTTTATTTATAAAGCGCTTTTTACAACTGATGTCACAAAGCAGCTTTACAGGGTTAGCAATAACAGAC
>BRDA01002954.1:97669-121665 GCA_036984385.1 Crenuchus spilurus | reverse complement strand
AAGGATGAGAACAGAGAAAAGGTCTGTGGTCACCACCTGCAGAACCACTCCTGTATAGGTGTTGTCTTGCTAATTGTCTCTCATTTCTACCTGTTATCTGTTCCATTTGCACAACAGCAGGTAAAACTGATTCACAGTCAGTGTTGCTTCCTAACTGGACAGGTTGGTTTCACAGAAGTGTGGTTGACTTGGAGTTACATTGTGTTGTTTAAGTGTTCCCTTTATTTTTTGAACAGTGTATATAGCAAGTAGCATCTTCAATTCTCAAATCATTAATAGGTGTAACTAAAAAAGGTGTGTTGCAGGCATCAATTTCTAAATTTGTTTATATTTAACAAATAGAATCATCACTGAAAACACTGAAAATATTTTTTTTGTCCTTTGTTAAATAAAAGTTAAACTGAATTAGCAAATGACAGGTATCACTTTTTATTGCACTTCTAGAAAATGGTCCCAGCTTTTCTGGAAATGGTGTTTGTATGTCAAACTGCATTTCAGATCTAGGTGCACTTAAGGACACACTACATCTTTCTATTACTTAGAATCTCTGTGTTACTTCTGGTGTATTGTATATTTATTAGATTCACTCTGGAATTGCTGCTCCATGGCTTTAATGTAGGACCTAGTAAATTCAGGGAAGAATAAGTAGGCTAAGGTATCTACAGCTACAGTGGATAGACACAGAGACAGAGAGACAAATGGCTTTGGCTCGCTTTCTGAAAATTGTGATTTATTTTTAAACATGGCAAAGATTGTAAGATGTTAAACCAAGTTGGTGGCAGATATATTTAACTGGCTATTTTAAAAAGCTGTCATTCACTTAGCTGTACAGAAGCGATGTGTGCTTATATGTGTGCGTATATGCATGTACGTGTGTATACACCAAAGAACATACAACATACTAGTGTATCTTGAAAAATTATATCAAAAAGTTAATTTGTGTTCATAATTTATTTCATTTATTTTTATCATATTTCATATTAATTACAAACAAAGTGACATGTTTCAAGTATTTTTTCAGTTTTGATTATGAAACTGTGTAGTAATTTACTAAATATTACTAAATATTTTATATATATATATATATATATATATATATATATATATATATATATATATATATATATATATATATATATAATATATATTAATATATTTTTCCTAAATAAAAAAAAAATAATATTTGTTTTTTTATTTTATTAATGAGCTATAAGCTATATTGATCAACATTTTAAAAAAGGGTTGCAAAGTCACTGTGGGTGGATCCTTTTTTTTTGCAAAATTAGTGGCGAGTCATGTGGGCATGCCGATGAAAACTGGGTGGATGAACGATAACTGGGACACAATTTCTCTGAAAAAAGTCGATGATAACCAAGGCAAACGATAACTGAGATTCCACTGTATATGACACTTTACCTTTTTGTAATGTGCATCTTTTACATTTTACATTGCATAATAATCATTACCCTGTACTGTAGATATGTGGTCTAAGTGGTCGGGGTATTCAACTATTCTAGCTACAGCCAGGACAGGGTGCCAAAACATCGCTGACCATACACACAGACAGACATATGCACACTCACACCAGGACACTTTTACTCAATTATTCCAATCTATTTTCAGACTTGTTTGTGTTACCGTGCCTTTAAAACTGATATATGTACTGCATGTAACCTCCGTTCTGATTGGCTGGACTTTAGTGTGCATTAAAAGAGTTGTCCTCCCTGATACACTACATAAAACATCACCTGGTGATCAATTTTGATGACATCACAAAATAATGAGTACAAAACATGTTATTTCCACTGTTCCATTTGCATATATGGTCTATATCGGTTGGGAAAATAATGGTACAATTTGAAGGTCTAACACAGAGGTGGGGAACCGTGGGCTGGAGTCCAGTGCAGCTTTCTGATTTCTCTGCTCTGGCAGAATATCTAAACCTAGTAATTACCTGCTGAATTGAATCAGAGCAGGAACCTCACCAGGACTGGAGTTCTCCATCTCGGGCCTAAGAGCTCAAAGCTGAAAAATGAATTTTACAGATATTACAAAAACGTGCGCTATGGATTTGGGGAACGTGATAGAATTCTTTGAAACAGCTTTAAAGATTGGCATCTGTGTATGTTCCTATTTTCTGAAAGTGAAGGACATACTAAGTATATACAATTATATCACCCTAGAGCAAAATCTAGAGATGAGTGCATTTTATTAGCAAAAATAGTGATATTTAATCAGAAAGTTTTTAGTAAACGCCTGTATTATATGTAGTGGCATTGCAGGGTGAACATGAGCATCTGAAACCTTTATTACAGATGCTTGAGGATGTATTTGTTTGGCTGTTATTGTCAACAGAAGTATTTAACCTACAATATACAACATTTGTACATCTTGTAAAAAATTACCAATTCAAAAAATACCAAGACAATGAGTCAGTACCTGCTATTTTTGCAACGCAAGAACTACTTTGCGTTATATTCTACAGACACCCTTCGGTAAACACTAACCATCTGTCAGGATCCCGGGAACATGTTACTTTTTTATGTGTGCTTTCGCAGTTAAATGTCTCATTAGAGCGTCAGTTGCCTGAGGTTTATCATGTGTTGCTTCCTCCTCTCTATCATCCTTTCCCCAGAAGTGATTATGCTAATTGCTGTTTGATCAGATGATTAAATTATAATTCGATTAATCCAGGGTCCTAAATGCTCTGAATACATTTGCGTCTGCTTGGTTGGCTGGCACTTTGGCTCAGCGGTCCCCTCTCTTCCAAGCTAGCGTGCATGGAAAATGTGGAAGCAAAAGAGAGGGAGCTGAGCAGAGGAACATTCAGCGAGGATTAGAAGCCAGCCTGGTTAGACGGAAGTCTGTATAAAGGGAGAGGAAGCCACAATGTCTGCTGAAGATGCTGCAGCTGTGTCTGGACAATAGTGAGGGTCTCTGCAAATTCTCTGCAATGGGTGTGGCACACAGAAGGCCAGATAATACCAGATGCTGCCCGGTTTTCATTCAAAACATGAAAGTCCTCTAGACTTCCTAGTATAGGATTTAACCCTTAAAAGTTGTGGTGATTGCAAAAATCCCTCTCCTTGTGATTATTGCATTCAAAATGTTTAATGCTATTTTATTTAATTCTGGTTTGTATTTGATGAAGCATCATTGTTATGTGCTGCATTGCACAAATGATGATGCTATTAATAGGTAATTGCACATTAAATTAAATCCTAATCTACCAAATACTCGCTGTACTTACTGGATTGATTCTAGCATGGTACACAGTAAATCTGCCAGTGTTAAATCAACACTATTAGAGTTAAATTAACACTGAGGGTGTCAAAATGTAACACTCTCAGTGTTAAAATAACTCTAATAGTGTTGATTTAACACTGGCAGATTTACTGTGTAAGAGTCTGATAAGAGCAATAATATCGAATATTTGGTAAGCCCTGAGGATTGGCCTATGAAGTACTGGCCTAAGTGAGTCACTAGCAGTGGCACTCTACACCAATCAGCCACAACATTAACACCCCTCATAGCTGAAGCAAATAACACTGATTATCTTTCAAAAATAGTACATGTGAAGGTCTGGGACATACAGTAAGAATTCTCACAGAATTGGCTACTTATATGTGCATCTGTGGTATGTGCTAAAAACAAGTTCAATCAGTGGGGGCCCTACCTCACACCTTACAAGACGTAAAGTGACAGGTGATAGCACAGGACGCCTTCAGACATCTTGTACAGTCCATGACTTTGTGGATCAGGGCTGCTGGCTGGCTTATTTTCATTTTTAAAGTACACACTTATTGGCCAATGTGCATGCAGACAGAGGAATTTGACCTCTGCATTTAACCCATCAGTGCAATGAAACACTCGTACACTAGTGAACACACTAGGGGTCAGTGAGAACACATCCCCATTGGCAGTTTACGCAGGAAGACGTTGTCTGCAAATTGGTGTAGTTTGAAAATGCAGTCACAGATGAAAATTAACAGAGTGTCATGTATTTTGGGCTACTGTTGATGTTTTTGCTGGACCTGGCAACCCTGGCTGCAGCAGTTCTTTGTAGCTCAGCAGTATTTGCACTCTGAGTCCTCTCTGGCTCAGCCATTGGTCTCTGCAAATGTATTTTCTGGTCTCGACCAAGTCCAGATACTGTTTAAGCAGTTTTTTCTTATTTTTACTGGCGTGTACTGACAGCAGAGTAAGGGTTCTCTACAGCAGAACTCTGCTGCGCAGACTCTTGCTCCAAATTTGACAAGATTAGGCAGCAGTACTTTTTGGCGTAATTCCTTTAGGATGGAAGTACATCTTCCATTTATATATACAGTCAATGGTAAAACCTTTAAAATGCCTGAAATTTTGACAGCCTAAATGGCTGAAAACATTCTTCCTGACCTGCCCCAACTTAGCTTAGATTAGATTAAATGAAACTTTTGTAATTGCACACACATTTAATCCATCCGTACAGTGAAACACACACACTAGGCTGTGAGAACATGTGCCCAACATGTGCCCGAAGTGGTGGGCAGCCCGATTCATGGTGCCTGGGGAGCAGTTGGGAATTAGGTGCCTTGGAAGGGCACTTCACTCTTGACCTGCCCAGGGATTGAACCAGCGACCTTCAGGTCATAAGACCAGCTCCCTAACCACCAGGCCACGGCCACCCCTTATCACCATTTCCAGTTTTTACTTTTTATCTTTTTACATTTACAATTTAAATTTGTTACAATTGCAGAATTTGTACTGCAGCCAAACATGAGTTTAACCTGACAAACGTTGTGTCAACCCGAGAACTTAATTAAACATTACTGACTTGTCATAACAATAACAGCCAAAATCAGATCATACCTGCACATCATAAGAACCTGCCAATATCAGATTTCCAAATCTAAGTATACATTTCTAAGTAATCAATATGTTGTACATTCATGTTCATCATATTCATTTCCTTTGACTAGCATAGCAACATAGTCTAGTCTGGATAATGAGGTCTAGTCAAGCCAATTGTCTGCAATCAAGGCCAAGGTCAGTAGTTTTCTGGGCTTCACCTTTAAGGTTTTGGGTTGCCTTTGGAAGTTTTAAGTATCTGTAGCATGTGCCAGATTGAAGTCATGGCCATACTGATTATGGGGATCGCTAATGAGATGACAGCTGCCAGCTGCCATGACATAAGAGCTGACACACTTTACCAGCTGTTCATTTACTTTGACAAAAGCCCTTAACATCCTGCCTTGAAGTCTCTTCTTTGGTGCTGAAAAGATTTTGGATAAACAGCAAAAGTCACCATTGGCAGGGAGCTGTTCCATCAAAAAACAAGCGTTTCTGTTTATTTCCTTGTTTCTCAAGAAATGTTTTGTTGAGGCCTCTCAGTAAAGTGAAGCAGCTATGGTACACATGTACTGTTCTCTAAAGCTTTACTGTATGATACGCTACATACACTAACATCAAATGACATTAATCTACATAAACATACATAAAAAACCTTGCCTGACAGTTGCTTTTACCAATTTGATCAACAATGGCAAGTGTAACCTAAGCTTTTATAAATGTTTTGTTGATCATGGCCCCGAACTGTGGAAAACATTAACACCGTCTCTTCAAATATCTTTACTCAGTAATTTCATTTTCCAAGTGAGATGGGCATGTGATGACCCTTTTCAGAACCTCCAAATTACAGTATGTAAATATTGTGTCAAAAAAAATTTTTTTTTTGTTATTTTTTAAATTTTTTATTTATTCATATTTTGCCAATTGTAGTAGTAGCCAATTAGCCCATTTCATTCGTTAGGCCTCTCCCCATCACTTTTGCAAAAAAGACAAGCACAAGCCTCCTCCGTTGCATATGATGCCAGCCACTGACTCTTTTTGAACTACCGCTGATACACCGTCACTGGGGAGCCAACATGCTCAGAGGAAAGCGCAGGATTCCCAGCTCTGAATGGACCAATCAGTAGACGCCTTTGCCAACTGACATTGCAACGTGAGAGTGATAGGGAGAAAGAGCGCCATCTACCTGCTCACAGAGAGCACGGCCAATTTTTGCTCTCTTAGGCCCGGCTGTTGATGGCAAACAGCATGACCGGGACTCTGGTCATAGTGTCAGCGTCTTAGCCTGCTGAGCCACTCGGGCCGTGTCAAAAGTTTTTTAAGTAGAATTGTACATCCATGCCAATAAGCATTTAGGACCTATAGTAGTATGAAGGTAAGAAAACATGTATCTATTACAACATGGTAATATTATAATATTGCAAGTACTACAACTATAACAAGCTAATAGCTATAGTTATTACTTTAACAAATGAATTAATTAATCTGCTTTTGAAATGTTTCATCAACTTTTAGTGACGTGGTGCTTTCAGAGGTCATATATGACTCCATTGCAGCACTGCTTACAACTCATTATTGCGACATGGTGGAGTTACCTTGTCTACTGTTATGATGAAATGACCAGTGAGTGTACATTGTACACAGTAAATCTGCCAGTGTTAAATCAACACTATTAGAGTTAAATTAACACTGGGAGTGTTACATTTTGACACCCTCAGTGTTAATTTAACTCTAATAGTGTTGAATTAACACTGACATATTTACTGTGTAGGTGTTTCTAAAAAAATGTTTTTTTTGAGATTGCGATTGTATCAGTTGTACAGCATATTTGCTGTATTTGCTATATGACTGCATGAACCACAAATCTTGGATGTGAGATGGTTGCATGACCGCCATGTTTGAGAGATGCTGAGATGGCGTCTTATCTGAGGCCACGCTGAAAAACAGGTGGACTGGACAGGCCTGCTCTGTGATCTTTAGCGACATTGTTTTCTGTGCTGACTAGCTGCTCCAGCTAGCCTGAGCTGGTTGCCTCTGCGAATCGATCCCGACGGATGTAGCCCAACGGCATGGAAATCAGCACCTGTGCTATGACAAAGACAACACTGAGAGGCTAACAAGCCTCCCTTTCTCTCACCGAAGCTGCAGTGGTTACACTTGGCGACGAGAGAAAAGCGTCCCTATCCGGAGCCGCTTGCCACACACTGAGGGCCCTTGTCGGTCCCCTCGTCAGCATGAAAGAAGACAGGATGCTTGCTTGTGAAGATGCTCGCATTATTATTAACAAGCAAAGCTGGGCAGACCATCCAGACACTGGGCTTATAGACTTCTCATTTCTCCTTTGAGCGGCATAATAAAGGTCTTTTTGTGGATTGACGGAGGTGTTTTTTTTTCTTTCGACTTGACACATTGAAGGTCTTTGAGAATCCTAATCTAATTCCTATTCGCTGCATCACCATTCACTGACAGGCAGTTGTTGAGCAAGACCAAGGATTAGAACCCTCGTTTTACTTGAGATGAAAAAATTGTTTCATGGTTGATGATAGCCTAAGCTCTAACGAGACTAACACCATCATACAGACTGGTACAGATAAAGGGATAGGCCTGTGTGCACGTCCAGATTCTGTTCACAGCAGTTCATTCCGTTTCAGTCTGTCTGTCACATCAAGATCAATAGGTTTACCAGTAGCTACACAGTAAATCTGCCAGTGTTAAATCAACACTATTAGAGTTAAATTAACACTGAAAGTGTTACATTTTGACACCCTCAGTGTTAATTTAACTCTAATAGTGTTGATTTAACACTGGCAGATTTACTGTGTAATCTGGTGCTACGTTGAAATAGTACAAAATAGCACATTCTTAAAAATAAAGTTGCCCAAAAGGATTTCCATAATAATCCCATGGAAGGAGTACTATAGATTGCCTAAAGATGGTTGGTTGTGGGGCCCCGAGTGGCTCAGCAGGCTAAGATGCTGACACTATGACCAGAGGATTGCGAGTTCAAATCCCAGTCATGCTGATTGCCATCAACATCCGGGGCCCAAGAGAGCAAAATTGGCAGTGCTCTCTCTGGGCGGGTAGATGGCGCTCTCTCTCCCTAACATTCACATATTGCAATGTCCGCTAGCTCAGGCGTCTACTGATTGGTCCATTTCAAACTGGGCACATTGGCTCCCCAGTGACAGTGTATCAGGTGGTAGTTCAAAAAGAGGCGGTGGCTGTATCGCACACAACGGAGGAGGCTTGTGCATGTCTTCAGCCTCCTAGAGTCAGGGACAGTGCAAAGTGATGGGGAGAGCCACTAATGTGTTGGGTTAATTGGCGACTACCACATTGGGAAAGGGTGAAAATTGGCAAAAATTAAAAAAAAAAAAAAAAAAAGATGGATGGTTGTCTTGACTATTATAGTACTTTCATTCTATTGGTTCTATTCCAATTAATGATTTTCCTGGAACCATCTATCAGACCAATAACTATTTCAGAACTTTATAGATTGTAGAATTAATCTGATGATGTTATGCACAAATTCTACACCTGTTTACCCAAAATGTAAGAGGCTTTAAACTGTGTATGTTTCCAATAAATCACTTGCTAATCATCACTTTCTTTACATGTAAATAGCTCAAAACTGTAGATCCTACATTAAGCCATGAGCTTAATCTTCATCATCGGCTTTGGCTTGACTACGTTCCCGGCCTTGATGAGCGTAACAGTATTTTATTACCCTCCTACTGTGATTCAGTTTTCAGTAGAAGCTGCTTAGATTAAAATCTCCTCGCTAACAGACTCGTTCGTGCTGTCGGCTAAAGTAAACGCTGCCGTTCTTGGGCCCGCCGCACATCCGGCTCTTAACGAGCCGCTCACGTTTGTTCGTTTAGAACATGACAACGGGAATCAGAGGCGCCCTCCCTCTTCGCCAACATCACAGCACCGATCTGTCTGCACGGATCACAGGCGAGCAGACGGCGGGCCTTTTTCTTGTCTGTCATGTCCTGCTTAATATTCATGAAAGCAAATTGGGAGACAGTCATTTGGCAAGTGCCTGCGCACACTAACGCCTGTGGGGGCCGCGCGAAGGAAGTGTGTGTACTCACGGTGGATGAAACCTTGTCCTGCTCGCTCTTGCCCTATCCCTTGTCCTAGGTCCCTATTCACCACCCACCCCCCAAGCCCTTGCTCACTTGCTTGCTTGTCCACCCCCCCAAAGTCCCCCAGGCAATGTGCTGAGTGCTGCCTTAATTACCCCAGGTCCTTGACACAACCTGTCATGGGAGCAGCTATCCCTTGCTCCCATGCTGAGGTGACAGGGCAGACAGTAGCATCCCTGTTCACTAGACCTGATATAACCAGCAGAGCAGGGCCCACACCTCTCTTCTTTAAGGATATTATAGCTGATCAAGCACCTGGTTCTGTTATATACTCAAGGAAGCTCTGTTTACTAAATTATAAAGCAAAGGAATGTTAACACTGTCTCAAAACCAATTAAGCAAAATAAGTTTATTACGAGTGTACATAACAAATGGTTAATGATGATCACTTAGACTCAGATAATGAGTCCATGTTCTTAGTATCCAGTGATGTACAACAGTGCTTTGTTTCCTTTAAGATAATTATTTCAGCTGGTATATACAGGTTAGAGTCCAAATTACTCTTCAGTTCAGACACTATTAGAACAAAACCATCACTAATACCTAGAAATAGGGAAATATACAAATTATACACAATATAAGAGCATTACAATGCATTACAATAAGAGAGATAAACTGCATAAAGTATGGACAGAGCATCATCTGAAAATAGTGAGACAATCACTGGTCTAGCAGCCCCACTGGCTGGCTGCAGTTTGATGTGTAATTCCACCCTTTTCATGTCCTTTCAGTGACAAAAAGCCCACTTTCAATGTTGTTTTTCTTGTCTAAGCAGTCTATTCATCTACAGTTTCTGATTCCAACATAGTTTCTCTATGCTTCATATGCTGGCATATTATTCCCTCCAGAAATTAGTGTTCAATGACGCTGCAGCCAGGGTTGCCAGTTTCGCTATTTTCCCACCTCAATGGGCAAGTATGAAAAGTTTTTTTTGTTTGTTTTTTTGGTGCTACTTTCGAAATGATAAAATATAATAATATTAATAATAATAATAATATAACAATATTTCTACACATAAAATAATAAAAAAGAAATAATAATGCAATTGTAAACAACATACTTCACAAAAAGTCTAAATTATAATTTCACTTTAAAATTAAAAGTATGGTTAACAGAAAATTTAAGTTGTATTTGGCATCTAGCTTGTTTTCTTCAAACAAGGTGACATCTTAGATTTTTGGGATAGTTGAGCTTTTTTCTATTTAGTTTATTTGGCAACCCTGTTTGCAGCAGCTCTTTCTAGCTAGCTAATGCTCCCATAGTAAGAAGTGCTAGACTCAGTAGTATTTGTACTCAGGCTTCTGTTCGGTCTAGGCCATCAGTCTTTCCAAATGTGTTTTCTAGTCTCGACCACTGCTATTTGTAGCTTGCATAGTAGTTTCCATCCAAATAGACTGTATGCCTATACAAATCATCCTACCTATCACCATGTAGTACAAGTTGGATTATCTCATGTCTTGAGAAGATGTTTGTGGTAATGTTTGACACTTGCTAGCTTCTGTTTGACTTTTAATCTAAAGCAGTATACAAAAACTAGGCGAGCAAGTGGTGGAAGTGGTTAGTAGACAGCAGAAGCCAGCCCCTTCTGTTGACCAAAACAAGTACAAAATTATTTGAATGAGTACAAAATGAGTCTGTCCATTTGTTCTTCTGCTAGGTCTTTCGTAGGACTCTGGTATGTTTTTAATTCACCATACGAAAAAAAAATTACATTTCCCAGGACCATGAACAGTCCACCAAAAACAGGGATTATCTCTGGAAATCGAGGACCTACATCAATTGCATCATAGAGAAGATTTTAGAAAGCTGGGTTACCAAACCTGCAAGTTGACTAGTTCACTAGTTAAATATTAGATTATAAAGAGTGTCACAACTGGCCTTATTTACAGTTCCTGCCCACTCATGTGTCATAGCGAACTGCCAGCCAAGCAAATCTCCCCTGCTGTTTTGCAATTAAAAATTCCAGACATACAGTCACAGTAGCTAGACAACATCATCTGAAAAGCAGTGGGCCAAGACTTCTGAATTTTTGGAGAGGCAGAGCCTTAGAATACAATGATATGTTCATAAAACACTACATAAAGTAATTTCACATCAATATATGGTAGAAAATCAAACAGCCATGAAACTCAAAATCACAGAAGAGTAGCCAACATGAATATTATACCAAGGACGCATTACTGAAGATTTCAAATCAGCAATGTATCCAGTAGATCAGACTTCCAGGGTCTAGACTGCAGGTTATTGTAAATCCACCGCAGACATGGCAGAGTGACTTTGAGCAGACATTGTGTGGGTGTTTGCCGTATTAGCATTGACTGCGCATGTATTTAAATTAAGTGCATCAGTGACTCTGAAAGCAGCTTGTTATGCTTGGTTAGACAGAGGCAACTGATAAATGCCAGTTCGTGTGATTGATTGCTCAGTTTAAATCTGAACTGATGAATGCCTCCAAATGATTTGATTTTAAAAAATGAATCTCTTTCTTTGCGTTGTACTTTCTGATGCTTCCTTACGCACATTGTATACTTACACCTTCCTCTGCAAATGTTTTTTTTAAGATTTTTAAGATTTGCACTAAGCGCACTATTAATACAGGATGGCTGGAAAAGGTATGCGGTATATAAACTGATCTATAACTTACTTTGAACATAATACTTTCATCTGTTGACGCTGGCTCACTCATTGAATTCTAGACTTAAACAATGGCTGGATATTCACTTTGAGGCTGGCTGGATTCTGACTGGCAGTCTTAGCCTCTGGCATAAAACTCATCCCCTGGTGCTTTCAAAGCCTGTGCTCTTTCTCATGCCGTCAGTACAGCGAATGTGCTTTGATTCCTGGAGTCAGAATTCTACATCAATGGCGAAGAACATCCTTTCTGCGTGTCAATATGCTCACGTAGCATGGAACAGAAATGCTGTTCCTCCAACCTCATCAGATCACACCAACCTTGTTAAATGTTTAGCATTTAACAAGTATTTGCTCCTCAATGATTTAATGAAATTATCGTACGTCAGGTTTTCTGGAAATGTAAATATAGCTATTTTAGTCGTACCAAATGCATTCAGTCCTATACATGAAAGCACGTTCTGTTCATGTGTAATATATTTAGAGGTGACATATTACATTTATTAAATATTCAATAAAATATTTTGTAAATAAAGACTCGAAATCATGAACATCACAATAATCTTAATATTCCTAATGATGCACGGTCAACTCAGCAAAATTTTTGAAGTAAACCCAAAATTCAGCAGTCCATTAAGGCTAGCTGAAGATAAAGTTTATTATCTGCTTTGCGCCAGAAAGTGTTGGATTGTACTGAAAGTCCTTAACGTCACAATACAATGCACATAGAAAAGATGATTCTTGGTGTAATTCTTGATTACACAGCTATATAAGTCTGTCTCAAAAGGGCAGACAAACAGAGCAAAACAGCATCTCGTGATGTGTGCTAGCTGTTAGCCGTTAGCCAGGGTTAGCCTCTCATGGTCTTACAAAAACTGACTATGTAGCTACATATCCTGTTATTTCATTAATTAAATATTTGATTTGATGTTTTTCTGTTTTTGTTCCTTTTTTAACTTTTTCTGTGAAGGAATAGAAGAGCCTGACTGTACAACATTGCTATCTACACATAAAAATAGGGTTCTTCAAAGGTTCTTTACTGAAAAACATGGTTATATATAGAACCATCAACACTTTACATGTTTAAAGGGTTCTTTTCATGGAGAAAAGGTTCTTCAGATTGAAGAAGATTGTGTTGGTTCTATATAGAATATTCTGTATAGCACTAAAAGGGTTCCTTTATTATTACAAACTTGGCATAGTAACAATAAGAGTTACTTTTTGAGTGGCAAGAAGAAAACTATTGTTGAACGAAAGACATAAGAAGTGCTGTTTACAAGCTTACATGGCTTCTGGCAAACTGTAAACAGCACTTCTTATGTCTTTCTTTCAACAATAGTTTTCTTCCTGCCACTCTTCCATAAAGGCCAGATGTGTGGAGTTAGACTTATAGTTGTCCTGTGTACAGATTCTCACACCTGAGCTGTGGATTTCTGCAGCTCCTCCAGAGTGACCATGTGCCTCTTGGCTGCGTCTCTGACCAGTGCTCTCCTTGCTCGATCTGTCAGTTTAGGTGGACGGCCATGTTTTGGTAGGTTTGCAGTTCAATTCAATAGTGTTCTCTAACAAACCACTGAGGCCTTCACAGAACAGGTGTATTTATACTGAGACTAAATTACACACAGCTGGACTCTATTAACTAATTAACTGACTTCTGAAGGTAATTGATTGCACTGGATGTTGTTTAGAGGTATCAGAGTACAGGAGGTTGAATACTTATTCATTTCACACTTTTAAGATTTTTATTTGATTAAAAATTTTTAAACCATGTATCATTTTCATTCCACTTCACAATGATGTGGTACGTTGTGTTGGTCTATCATTTAAAATCTCAATAAAATACATTTACGTTTGTGGTTGTAAGGTGACAAAATGTGAAAAAGTTCAAGGAGTGTGTAAACTTTCTGGACCCACTGTATAAATATATATATAGCAATTGTTATATATATATATATATATATATATATATATATATATATATATATATATATATATATATATATATATATATATGAACAAGAAATGCATTTTATATAAATTAACTTTAGTTTTACATACAGAACACAATGACAAATAAATACAAAAGACTAATGAAATGGATAAACGAACATTAAACATCACTTTTAGGGGTTTACACTCTGTTTTAGAGTGTGCCGGTGTGGTCCAGCACCAGCCTTTGTTTTGTACACCCGTTCTCTGGGTTCTTGGTTGCTATTTGTTTTCGCACCCATTTATAGGTGGTAGCACTGGTGGATGCTTTTTGTTGACAAAATAAATGGCAAGTCGTGTTGGCACGCCAACAAAAACAAGGAGGATGAACAATAACAGGGACAAAATATTGACAATAACCAAATTGTATGATAACCAGGGCAAACGATAGCAGAGCAGATATATAGATATCACATCTGGAACACATTTGTCATCAATCTGAAGAACACTTTGACCACATGAAGAAGTCTTTAAACATACAAAGGACCCTTAATCATGCATAGGGTTCTTTAAGTGTACATGACATGTTGTTTAGAAAGAACTTGAAGAACTGTTTTTAATTGAGTAATGCAGGGGCGACTCTAGGAACAGCGCTTTAGGGAGGCACCCAGTGAGCCTAGCTGCCCCACAGACTCCACATCGATCACACCCCTGCACCCCCCCCACCCTCCAGAATTATTCCCATACATAACATTAACTGTCTACCTTTTTACTTCTTGCTGTCCATACTCCTCTCCCCCCTCTCTATTCTTCTCTCTCCCTCTTTCTGCTGCTAAGCAATTGGCAAATATAACAAATAACAAGAATTTTAATCTAATATCAGACAAATAAGTAGATTAATATCAATTTATAGCATTTTTTATAGAACATTGAGCTGCTGTGGGCCAGTCAGATTCAAATAATTAACAGTAATTAGAACAGTAAAATAGAACAGTAATCATCTGTTATCAATGTTATGAAGATTATTTAGAGATTCAGAGTATATGATGGACACAAACAAAAAAAAAAGGTGACAAGTGTGTTACTTTCATTAACACAACATCTTATCATCAGATATTATGGTAATAAAACTGCTGCATACACGAACACATTTTTTTAGATATCTTTTCCTCCCTCAGTGGCAGTGGCAGCTACATTCTCTATTATCTGGATTAATATAAATTACTAAAATCTGAAATCATTGCCTAAATAGGTAATTTAGAACAATCTATAGACAGCTCTGCTTTTAGCCTGTTCATATGAGCTATTTTACAGCTAAATCTCTTACTGTTTAGATAACTTCAGCATTTAGGACTACTCATTTTTTTTTAGTGCTTCTGGTCACCCTATAGGCAATGAAGCCACATCATTTTCACCTTTCTCTTTCAGCTGAACCTGCCTGTTTTTTCTTGAAAAACAATCAAATATCCATGACTGACTTACTGACCACACACACACACATACACACACACACACACACACACACACAAACAATGAGTTAAATCATAATCAGAACTGATGTCACTTACTGAACTTGCAAACAGAGATAAACCTACATTAAAAAATTAAAAGAGACTTTTTCCTCTACTCTTTAGTGGTGCTTGGACTCAAATTAGGGGTAATGTCAGTAATGTACCACTCAGCATTCGATATCCAAATTTTAATTCTAGTATACTAGTACTAGTAAATACTAGTACAACTCTAGTATTATTATTTTTATTATTTTTATTATTTTTTATTATTATTATTTTTTCGCATCTGTACTTTCCCACTATTATAAGTCGCTTTGGATAAAAGCGTCCGCTAAATGCATTGTAATGTAATGTTTTTATTAGGTCAATAACTGTAATGGGATTACATTAATTTGAACTGTAATACTCTATATTATGTTAAAGAAGAAAGTACTCAATTACTCTAAATGTACTTACCCTCAACATTGCACACTTAGTACACAGTAAATCTGCCAGTGTTAAATCAACACTATTAGAGTTAAATTAACACGGAGGGTGTTAAAATGTAACACTCTCAGTGTTAATTTAACTCTAATAGTGTTGATTTAACACTGGCAGATTTACTGTGTATACTGCCATAGTGAATAGAGCTCTGAAGTTATGTGCCAATTTATTGTCAGCAGCATGCACGTTTAAGGTCTAAGCATTTTCCTCTTTAGTACTCTTGATAATTGTTGCTAATATCACGTAGTACAAAAAGAGTTGAAACATTTTGTTTTGTGTCTAAACAAATGCCACAATATCCATTGAATTACTAGATTGTTTTGTAGTCAAAACACAAATATTGCTACATATAACACCACTGAACATTGAAACAGTATTGCCTGAAAGTAAGTAACACTGTACTATTTTATAATATCAGCTTTTGAAGGTGTAAGCTACAATTTCCAAAGCAACTTAACCACCACAAGTCACCACTGTTATGCTGCAAATTTGTTGTACAACAGTGTTAAGTTGCAGGTATGGTGTATTGTATTTCAGGTCATGTATGTACATAGGTACAGAAATATAGAGGCAATTTTCAACCACAATATTTTTTTTCCATAATACAAAAATGCTTAGACTCTCAGTTTTTTACGTGGGCATATTGCTGACTACACAAGTACTATAACATCATCAGTCTGCACATGGGAGAGTTTGTTTCTCTATCTTTCTGGAATACAGATATGACCGCTATCATTACATTGTCTACCATATTAAGCTGCTCAGGCAAAGCTGTGGATACAGATAAATAGAATAAAGATGAATTACTATCTCAAACAGCACTTCTACAGTAGTGGATATGTGATTGGATACCATTCATCCTTGAATTCATTTAGAATTCATATCATTTTAGTACCAAACAATACTTTATGTCTTAATGCGATACAAGCAATTATTTGATATTTCAAGCTCGATTTCTGAAATACTAGTATTAGAGCATATTAGAACACATCTTTATTGTGCTGATTCAAACATTTTGCCTTTAGATCAGAATAATGATTAGCCAGTATATTCAGTATGAAATATTTATTTTTCCATGTATATATTTTCAAGAATGTAGGTTAATGCATATCTGTAGGAGTGTACAGTAAATGTATGGTTCTTTATTTCTTATTCCTCATATACAGTGCATATAAAAAGTATGCACAGCCCTGTTAAAATGCCAGGTTCTTGTGATTTAAAAAAAAAATTATGACAGCATTCAGACTTTTTTGGGTAGGAGTTTATCACCATGGCACATCTTGACTTTGCAATCGTTGCCCACTCTTCCTTGCAAAAGCACTCCCAATCTGTCAGATTGCAAGGGCATCTCCTGTGTACATCCCACTTCAGGTCAACCCACAGATTCAGGTCTGGGCTCTGTCCAGGCCATTCCAAAATGTTGATATTTTTTCTGGGAAAGCTATTCTTTTAGCGATGTGGAGATATATTTTATGCAACCACATTATTTTAGTTTTTTATTTTTATTTTTCCTCTATATGATTTGTCTGTTTGTCAATTGAATTGTACAGATTATTGGTCACATTAAAGATGAAAACATTTCTGAAATGATTAAACCAGTTTTTTTGGGGGAATTTCTGGAATGAATATTGTTTGGGACATCACAGATGCCACATGACTGGGTTTGCTGTATGCTTAACACATCAATCAGTTGTAGCAGAGTGTAAAACAATGATCATAGGCAAAGGGCACAATTTGACTGATGTCCAAAAGGGCATGACAATAAGATACCAGGCAAAGGGTGGTAACGTGTACTGATTGAAGGTATGCTGAGAATGGACTTTTCATACATGGAGTGCCTCCCATTGGCATAACAGTGAAGCCCAATGAACCATTGAAGCCAGAGGAGAACAATGACTCTGGTGAGTAGTACAGACCAATCAACACACTACAGTGGACCAGGTAACCTCTATAATGAACACAGGGAAAGTGTCAGGCATCACCATTGAGCAAACATTGTTACGTGCAATGCATGGTAAATGGTATATACAGTGTATATAACAGTCACTTTTTCAGACCTAAAATTCTAAATATCTGCAGATTCATTAGACAAGGTTAATACTGAATAGAATGACAGTTCTATTGCCTTGCTGGACTGAAAAGTGGTGGTGGTGGTGGGGTCTTAGTTAATTATGGATGCACACACTGCATTATTGAACAGTGTCACTTTTGCGTCTTTACGGTTCAGCACATGAAAAATTACGTCAATTATGAATTTCTCCTCAGGTCGCTGAGCGGCAAAGTGATGGCTTTAAGACATGAGTAGTCCTTTGAAGAAGGATTTTAAGGATTTGCTGTGGCTGTTGCCTTTGGACCTCATTTGGCCTGGTTCATTTGTGAAGCACAAACGGTTGTGCCAGTCACTTCTTCAGTCTTTTGTTTCATTTTAGAAAGTTTCAGTTTCTTCTGTAAACAGATCATTTAATACCATTTTTTAAAAATACATTTTTGGCCAATTTTATCCCTTCCCAATGTAGTAGTAGCCAGTTAGCCCATCCTATCCATTAGGACTCTCCCCATCATTTTTGCACAAGCCTCCTCCATTGTGTGATGCGGCCACCACCTCTTTACAAACTACCATTGATACACCGTCACTGGGGAGCCAACGTGCTCGGAGGAAAGCGTAGGATTCCCAGCTTTGTATGGACCAATCAGCAGAAGCCTGAGCCAGCGGACATTGCAATGTGAAAGTGATAGAGAGAGAGAGCGCCATCTACCCGCCCAGAGAGAGCACTGCCAATTTTTGCTCTCCTGGGTCTGGCTGTTGATAGCAAACAGCATGACCGGGATTCGAACTCGTGAATGTACATGTGCTTCCTTATTTTTTGGGTTCCATGGAAATGGCCATGGTGATAACTATTTTTTATGAAAACCTCTACATGTGGACAGTCCACTAAAATACATTTAGATGATTTTTGGTATAAACCTAAATGCTATAAACATGCAGAGTTGAAAAAGTCATAATAATAGAATATCATAAAAACATTCATTTTTTAGAATTTACTTCTTAAAGATAAATCTTCATATTTTATATTCATGACATATAAAGTGACATTTCAAGCTTTTTCACCCTAATAACCTTCACTTAAGATGCTTCTTGGTCCGTACTTGACGTATGGAATGGATAAATGTTTGGAACAGTCAAGAGGTCATCAGACTATCAGCCTTTGTAGGAGTTCAGTGAATTTAAGTGACCTTCATCATTAACCTTTGATCTCTGTCAATTAGGAAAAATATGTTAAAATGACTTAGAAAAGCAAACCTTTGAAGAGCACTTTGCTTACATGATTGAAGACTAATTTCAAGGTTCGGCTTTGTATACGGAATAGCTTGGCAAGATGAATGTCTTCAGAGACCATTTCTATATACTGGTCTGAAACATGGGAGGGAAATGAGAGAACAGATCCTGAAAGATGCTTTCATATCTCTTAATAAGTGAATGCATTCTCATTGCCAGCAGACAAGTTATTTTAATATCTATTACCCTCGTGTGGAACTTTACAGATGGCACCATATGCTTTGAATTGCCACATAAAACATCTTCTCATATGAAGTGGCGCTGTTTACAACAGTTTCTTTTTGTTTGCTTATCAGTCTTTGCTTGGCGCGTCTGCTTTTGCCAGAGTGGGTGCACCTTAGCGGATAATGCTTTGCGAGTGAAAGCGACTAAAGTAAAGAGAGGTTGGAAACCGCTGCGATTTGAAACCTTGTTAGAAATTTATGAAGTGCTAAAATGCTCCATCCCCAGGGATAGCATTGCCAGCTGTCACTGTCGAGACGTTTACTGCCAAGCCGAGAGCAACACTGTGATAGTGGCACCATAGCATCTCCACTGAGCAGCTTTTAAACTCAATTAGCAGCGTGGGACTTGGAGGAATTATTGCAACTCTTGTGTGAAGTAGGGATGGGCGGGTCGATACGGAAATATCGATAGTTTCGATTCTGAGGTTTCATTTAACAATGTATTGTCTTAAGAAAATAGCAGAAAATAGTTAACACTCTAGACCTCACATTAGGCTCTGCTGGCTGCTCTGCGTTTCTGTGTTAAATAACATATTTAAACTTTTATTTGGAAGAAATAATTTAACAAAAAAGCTATCATACATTTTGATGTCCACATTTTCTGGTTCCCAGTGTAAACTTTTAATGGTGTTGTTATTGATATTGGGATATTAATATAGGAATTTATTGGTATAAGATCAAAAGGAACATTTGTGGTATCTAGTTTGATGTTCTGCTGCCTGTTGGTTCTATACAGTGGGGTTGTTGTTGCTTGGTAAAGTGGAAGTGCACAATCATCGGCTAATATACTTGCATACAGATACATTTGGGATGAGTTGGGGATGAGGTAGAGTGGTATTTCCAACATCCTGGCTTCTCCAAAATGTGGTAAAGAGCCTTTCCTGTACAGTAGGTTCAGTTAATTCACCAAAAGACAAACTTTTTTTTTTTTTTAATCTTATTTTTTGAAGAAACATCAAATAAGCAGATGCATGGAGCATTAAAACATGGGAACAAGGAACTAGGGACAAGATAAATGACATCTGAGTAAATGTTTGAAGGCCACTCTGTCTCAGCGGAGACAAAATTGACATTGAATCTCAGCTGAAACCTAGTTGATTCTGAAACCCATTAAGCTTAGTATTAAAACCAGCTTTAGATTAATGCCTGCATTGGACGCAGCATTGGTGTTTAGGCTAAAATTAGGCTATGTACTGAGACAAAACTGTGGTTGAGTTGAGCTGAATTACAATTTGTTCTTCATTTTAAGGCCTGACTGATATATTGGCTGGAATCTCCCAATAATATGGCAAAGCCTTAAACCTGAAATTCAACATAAAATATAATCATATTATCATCATACAATAATATTATGACCATCTTACTAATAGTGGGAATAACCACTCTTGGCTTGGCTCCTCCTGTGCTCATTATAGAGGTTAACTGGTCCACTATGGTGTTTTGATTACTCTGTACCACTCACCAGAGTTGCTCTTCCATTCTGGCGTCAATGACTTGTGGGGCACCACTGTTATGCCATTGGGAGACACTCAGTGTACAAGAAGTTTATTCTTGGTACACATTCACTATGGCGACTTTCACCCACGATGTTCATGTTGAACTCTGCTACAACTGACTAGTGTGCTTGCTTATTAAACCCTGTCATGTGACATCTGTGGGCCCAGTAATAGAAATAAAATTGTACCAAATGTTGTATTCTTGTAATCTGACAGGTATTAATAGTTCCCCTTCTCTTTCTTCTCTCTCCATAGTTTTCGGTGAAGATCTACAGTCCAGCTTATATTTTGTCAATGCATCTCTGCAAGAGGTAGTGTTCTCCAGCACTACAGGGGCACTGGTGCCGTGTCCGGCAGCCGCTGTGCCCCCTGCCACGCTGCGCTGGTACCTGGCCACAGGGGAGGAGATCTACGATGTACCAGGCATTCGGCATGTGCACCCCAATGGCACACTGCAAATCTACGGTTTCCTCCCCTCCAGCTTTAGTAACCTAATCAATGACAATACCTACTATTGCACAGCCGAGAATCCGTCAGGGAAGATTAGGAGCCAAGACTTACACATTAAGGCCGGTGAGTTGTTATGATATCATGACATGTTCTTCATAATTTTTTGTTTCCCTTGCTCAACAGAAGAAATCTTTTGCAGAAATATAATGTAGAGCCAGATCTTCAAAAGCATACCTATTGGAGAAAAGCGGACCTGTACGTTTTCACTCTATAAAACCAATATGCATATACATGTTTTAAAGATGCTGACATACAAGTGTTGTAAAATTTTAAAGAGCTCAAATAATTAATAGTGAACTAAAACTTTGAAGAAAACATTATTCTAAAATTACATTGAAAGCTTTCTAGCATTATCTCTAAGTTGACTCAAATTTTGAGGCAAATATTTTAACAAAAATGACTGTAAATAAATTATATATTCAGCCATTTCTGGACCTTTTTTCAAGAAGATAAAAAACCTCAATATCAATAGACTATCTATCTATCTATCTATCTATCTCTCTCTCTCTCTCTCTCTCTCTCTCTCTCTCTCTTTCTCTCTCTATCTATCTATCTATCTATCTATCTATCTCTATCTCTCTCTCTATCTCTCTATCTCTATCTATCTATCTATCTATCTATCTATCTATCTATCTATCTATCTATCTATCTATCTATCTATATATTGTTTGATGAACTTCCAGTATTGTATAAAAAAAATTTTTATTGCAGATAAAATTGCAGTAATAATTTTTGTATTGCAGAAAATTATTTTTTGTCCAGTAAGTTATTGGAGTCTTTGTACATAGTATAAGCCATTATTATTTTTAAATGACAATTATTACTATGAACAGTGACAACTTTTGAGTGATGGTGTACATTTAACACAAGACAGTTGAGAATATATTATTAATAAAATGCAGTTGTCACTTTTATGATGGTATTTTAACATCACAGTCTAATAAAAAATGCTTGGAGTGTTGTGATGGGTGTGGATGGGATGGATGAAAAAAATATTTAAATATTAATGAGTCTGTATGCGGGTCAGCCGTGTAGAAAGAAGACAATGCTGGAATTTAGGTCAGTTTTTTGTATTTTCATCCCCCTGTTCACCTTTCGAATAACTGGAAATCAAACGTCTTTCAGATTTTACAATCAAACGCAGGTTTATGAGACATATTAGATAATAAAATGACATTACAGTGGTGAAAAACAACAGGACATTGCTCTTTGTTTTGCATTTTCATTTTTTAGTGATTTGTTTTTCTAGCATTATCTATTGTGTTGTCTGAAATGTACTTACTGTCTTCTTTTTACTAGCCTGTTTCCAGTCATACACAGACTGGATTTGAGACAAGTTTAAGTTTAGGTTTAGTGGTTTCTTTAAAACAGTAGTTAGAAATGTAAAGTATTTCACTTCTCTGTTTCAGTATTTCGGGAACCGTACACGGTCCGTGTGGCGGACCAAAGAGTCATGAGAGGCAATACAGCGGTCTTCAAGTGCATTATCCCGGCCTCAGTAGAGGAGTACGTCACTGTCGTATCGTGGGAGAAAGACACTGTCTCACTCGTCTCAGGTAAGAATCTGGGGCTCAAACTACATTAGAGTTCTTCTTCATGTCATTTGAAATATCCTGACATCACTTTTGGTTGTGGTGGAATTTCATTACACAGGCAATGCTCATTTGCTAATATATAAAGGAGATAAACACACACAGGCTCAATTTTTTGGTAAGGCTTTATAATACAGCCCATATTCAGCTTTCTTTAATTTACACTTTAATCTCCATCTTACAGTGTAACCTAAACTTATGAATCAATACAAATAAAATACATACCGGCTATACAAAATAATACACTGTCCTAAACCACACTGATCAGTCTGTGAGGCCTTAAGGCTCCCATACACCTAACGACTTTGAAAAGATTCTGAAAAGATTTTTAACAGACTAAAGTCTGACACCATCTCACATCTACAGACTTTTTAGTCACAGTCTAGTCGCAGGCTTAAGATTTTGGAAAGACTGTGGATCTTGCAGGGTCACTAATTTAAAGACTGCAACTAGATTTCATTTGAGATTATTTCCCATCTGCTTTTGTTTTACATAGAATTAATGCAATAAAGAGCAGAATTATTGCAAAATGTGTATTTATTAAAGCTTTCGTTGTATCAAAAATAACTCAATGCAAAATGAGACAACCTAGTGCAAAATCTAAATATAGTAACATGTGTTACAAATACAGAGCTATCAGAGCTCAAAATACTGTCAACATATGATTCACATCCATGCATTCCTGGTCCTGTGTGTCTGCATGCTCATCATTTTCTTCAAGCTGTTGGGGAAAACAATAACTTTTAAGATTAAAATTATCGTTAAATAGCTCCATTCAGTAGTGTTTAGTTAGCTTGTTAGCTTTAGCATAGCACACTCACCTGCGATTTCGAAGGCTTCACCAATTTGTCCACTTTTTTCCTTTTTCCGTCTCTGTTGTGTAATAAATGGTAAAACACACTTGCTCGCTCCACAGCTCCACTAGGTTCTCCTTTTTTCTACAGTCCAGGAGAACCGTAGTTTCCGAGCTCTAGCCGCCAGACATTCGTGTATTTACTATTTGCCTTTGCAGCTTTCCGTAGGTCTCATATTGGTTCCCTAAATAATGTGTTGTCTCTGCCTTTTTCCTTTTTTCACCTGTTTAACCACTTCGGAAGCTTTAGCGTCCACTCACACGATACGATTTCGATTGTTCGATTGATTTGTGATGACTTACCTCGATAAATTGCTATTAAAATTAGAATTTTCAATAACAAAAGGGGTTGTCGAACTTCTTTTACTACTCGTACGTCTGTGTGTCCTGGTCCTTACGTACCTACACTTAGTATACAACTGTCATAAAACTCGAGACTATCGAGACATAAA
>BRDA01002954.1:70966-96768 GCA_036984385.1 Crenuchus spilurus | reverse complement strand
ATATATATATATATATATATATATATATATATATATATATATATATATATATATATTATAATAAATTATAATTTTATTATAAAAATGTAAAAAAATAATAATTTTTTGATAATTTTATAAGACTAACCCTCAGAAGTCAAATTTCATGCCTGGTTCAAGATATGACAGCATAGTTTAACATTGCTGTATGTTTCTGTTGAAAGTGCTGGCATGGAACTGTGCTAGTTTTAGTTGGATGTTGACAGAGCAAGTAAAAACAGAGATATGAATATTTACATTTGATTTAGTAGCGAGGCTGGAGGTGTGAGGAAGCCACACTAAGCAGCACGACCTGCCAACGCTGTCTCTATGAGGACAAAAAAGGAATCTCACCCCTGTTTTTTGTTGTAAATAGTTGTATAGAGCTGTAAATATATATATTTTTACAGTGATCACATTTTATCACCACTGTTAACATAAAATGCTTCAATTTTCTAATCTGATTTGATGTTTTTAGGATTAGTATGTCAAAGTGAAAAATAATTGTCAGGTGACAATGGTGACGTGCTGGAATGATATCAAACATGATAAATATCTTTTTAATGTGAAATATAAAGTCAAAATCCAGAATATTAAAAAACAAAAGCCCAAGACTTGCAAGAATTACAGAAAATATCAGTACTGTACTCACAAATTTTGTCCGATGTGAGTTGTTGTCCCGCTCTGGCATCAATGGCCCATGGGGCACCACTGGGAGGCACTCAATATATGAGAAGCACATTGATGGTACACCTTCAATACAGCAGCTCTAGAACTTCCCACAAAATGTGCCGTTTCTGCGATGCTTGACCCTGATGGACATCAGTTACATCACATCCTTTGTCAAGGAGTGTCATTGTATGATAACTGCTCTCTGCTATAACTGAATGGCTTATAATTGCAGCAAACACTGCCATGTGGCATCTGTGACATATCGGGTTGAGTCCCTCCAAACCAGGGGTGGTAATAATATTGTAATATGACCCTGAAGTCAACAATGAAAACATATATAAATGTAAAAACATGATCAACATTGAGAAATAGTTTTAACCCTAGCTGCTAAACTTCTTTCTTTACAATGAGATGTGTGTGCAACAATCCGGGTCCCTGGCCATGGTGCTGAAGAGGCTCAAGAAGCAATGAAGCTTTGTTGTGCCTTGACACAATTCATAAGCTTTTCCTGTGATTGTTTTTCCAGTCTCAGGGATGGTAAAACAACAACTGCGACTGTCTGTTTACTAAGAGCTGTAGTAAGATATTTAACAGCTGTGAAAACACAAAAACATGCAAAGCATAAGGTTCCCAGATTTGGGGATTTTGCGAATAATTCCTTAAAATAGACTTGGTCATTGCAGTTGCCAGTCATAATTTCAGTGCACATTTATTGTTGTTACCATCAGCTATAGCACCTCAGCAACAGAGATGCCATAAGCAGTTATTAACATAAAGGGGACATCACAGAGCCCTAAGAAGGCCCTTAACACTTGAATAGACTATAATTGGTTGATTGGGACAATTTTTGAATTTTTGCCTTGTGTAAGCATAAAAGTCTTACCATCATATTCCAAGTAGGCACATCAAATGGTTGTTAAATCAATTAGCTCTGAATATTTAGAATATTTATTAAAGAATAATCCATGAATAGGTACAGGGACAAAAAAATGGTTCTTCTAGGACATTTCTCCAAAGTTCTTGTTGACAACAGGCTGCAGGTGCATGAGTATTGTGGTAAATGGTAGTACGTACTTAATAAGCCTGGGCTTGTTTCCTTGAGATGCCAAGCAAGGATATGGCACTCTAGGGGCGACCAAAGCATCCCATGGGAAGGCAGCAATTAACAGAAGCACAAGGAGGGTTCATTTGACAGCGTTTTTCATCTTGTGATTGTAATTCCATAAAAGAAGTGGGTCTAGTTGCCCTGAGGCAACTGTTGACATTGCATTCCAAACTGCAGTGCTGCTTGGCTCCCTCCTATTATTCTCATGTATATATACATCACAGCTAAAAAGAAAAGCCTGTTACTAATTCATCTACATAAAGGAGTACAGTAGAGCCTCAGGGCATGAACAAATGAGAGCAGTTAGCGAAGCCTCCTCACCCCTCCCTTGCGAGCGTACCCACTGTCGACGGCTCTGTTAACTTGTCACTTGTCATTGCCAAAAATGCAAGGAACCATATGCCATGCTGTTTGTTGAAACAACCACCCCCAACCTCCCTGCACGCTGCTGGCGCACTAGTCTGTTACCCGAAACGGTTGCACTCATCTACAAAGGGACGATCCCTGGAGCAAAGTGACGGGCGGCATGCATGAAAGCATTCTGCCGTCTGAATCTGCGATTTGCCATCTACGATCAGAGAGAATCCCTGCGTTCACTTTCATTTCTTGCATAATGGAGGAGTGCGCTGCTATGACAGCGATGGTGGGAAATACCTGCGGCCTGCACTAGCAAGCTCCAAACTGTAGCACCTCAACCGGCATTGGAGAACAAACATTCATCGAAGAGAAGAGGAAAATCCCTTTCATGTAACAATGTGCTTAGATGACTCAAGCTCTGTCTGCTGTTTCCTTATTTGCACTTAATTAAGAGATTAGTTAGCACTAGGTGTGTTAGCACACCTCAGAGCAGAAGCCACACATTTGTATGTGTTTGAGGCAGGAAGGGATTGTGCTCATTTGCTGTGGAATAAGCAAAGCCAAATCTTTTTGTTCAGCAAAATTTATCCTCCTCATTCCAAATGTCCAATATACTGCATACATACAAACACGGTAAACTTATACAGCACCTTTCTAGACACCCAAGGATGCTTTACAATCGACACACTTCATATACACACACTCTGGTGAGAAGCGGCAGCCAGTCGCGCACAGCGTACTCTCAACCGGAAGCGACCGTCCACCTGGAGGACTGTATCGAGCACTAGGGGGATCACCCAGGACAGAGTGCCAACCATATCTGGGCAAACATACATACATTAATACACAGACATACACACACCAGTGTAATTTTAGAGTAGCCAATTCACCTGATCTCCATGTTTTTGGACTGTGGGAGGAAACCGGAGTCCCTGGAGGAAACCCACACAGACCTGAGGAGAACATGGAAACTTCGCTCAGATGTGGACTTGAACCCAAGACCTCAGCGCTGAGAGGCGAACGTGCTAACCGCTAAGCCACCGCGCCACCCAAATATATACTGGACATTTTGTTATGGGTTTTATAACTGGCGGAACGTTTACACTGTCACACCTACTTTTATACATTTCTTCTCAACTTCTTTGACCTTCTACTGACTGGTCAAAGACATTGAGGGTTTTCTTTAGCTTCGTGAAAAAAACTTGGCTTGAGTGAACATTTTTAGAGTGAAAATTTTATGTCCAGCGATCTGGACATATGGAATATTAAATGTTTCTATGAAAGAGACACTTTAGATTTGCTGGATTTCGGACTTTATGTTGGGGAATGATTGACTTTCAGTAGGGCTCAGAAGAGGAACTATACACATAAATAATAAATAATAATGGTAATGGTCATTTGTAATAATAACTTAGTTTATTTTTACAAATCTTCAGATTTCAGGCTCTTAATTCGAATGTCTACTGAATAACTCAGCCCTCATGCATTTGTAATACCATTTAAAAGGCTGAAATGAACATGCATTGTTACAATTTTTTAAAAGTGTGCAAGCTCAGGAGTGAGGAAGAATATTTACACTAATATCACTGGAATTCTTCACAATGAATTGTTTCTAGTGACAGACTTCCACAGTTCATTTGGCCAATTCTGGTAAACTCTTGACACACAAATGTATTTACTACAGCGGCTGTATCTCCTAAATTATCTTTAGTTTGCTGTTATTATTGTGTATTGCTAGGTTACCGACTGCACCAAAATGGGGATTTTTTTGGTCAGTGTTCTGGTCTGTGATGGTCAATCAATGTAATGTGTACTGTTGCTGTGGCTTAACCCTCTTCACTCAGACACTCTACCCAGCCCACCTGTCTCCAATGTTGGATATACTAGTCTAAGGCTAAGGAAATATAAATACTGTCAGAGAGCCCATCCATCCCGCCTGACCGCTCTTCACCCTTCCATTGGCAACCCGTAATGTATGTTAATGGCGTGCTGAAACATCGAGAGGGGCTTGCGCAGACGTTCGTCTGGCGGCTCAAAGCGTGCATACACATGTACGGGAAGGCTCATAAAACACGGCAACGAGGGCCGTCTGTGGCAGCTGCTACTTAATCTGATTACCTCTCATTCAGTCTGGAGAGACCTCTGTCTAATGCCTGGCAGTTTGGGCCTGGCCCAGCTGTGCTCACATTACAGAACCTGCACCATATGGGCCAGGGTTGATCTCTCCATATGCTTGCTGAGTTTTGGGATGGTTGTCTCAACTGGCTGCTTTTCTGTGCATGTGTATGCCAATTACTACTGGTAGACCTGTGTATTATGCATTAAGGAGAGGAAGAACTGTACAATATTGAATAGTATCATTATGATTATAGCATTACAATGTACAAATACTGTTATATTTGCACTGGTAAAACTGGATGCATTGTTTTAATGTGATATCTTTTTTGCTACATTTCTGAGCTAATTTTTCCACCAACATAGAGATAGTCAATCGACCCACCTACTTTCTAGAACTCTCCCAATCACTTGTGATGTCCCTGACTCTAGACTAGCACATGCCTACTCGATACATGTGAAGTCAGCCACCATATCTTTGCAAACTGCTTCCGATACATCGTCACCGGTTAGCCAACACGTTAGGAGGAAAGCGCAGGATCCCCAGTTCTGACAGATCGGCTGGCAGATGCCTGAGCCAGCGTTCATTACTTAATATTGATTGGGAGAAAGTGCCACCTATACACCCAGTGAGGGCATGACCAGTTTTGCTCTCTCAGATTTTGCCCTGGCTGTCGATGACAAACAGCTTGACCGGGATACAATCATCGCCTTAGTCCGATAATCTTTAAATCATGTGAATGATTGACTTACACATTGCAGATGCCAAAATTGTACAGTTAACAAGCAACATATATAAACATATCAGAATTTTATGAGCAAAGTGTTTGCTGCATGTATAAATAAGTGGGCACATCAGTCAGTTGTAGCAGAGAGTAAAACCATCATCATTGGCTAAGGATGCAATTTGACTGATGTCCAAAAGGACATGATAATAGGGTACCAGGCAAAGGGTGGTAGTGTCCAAGAACTAACGTTATGGGATGTCCTAATGTCGCTGTAGTGAGGGTGAACTTCTCGCACATTGAGTGACTCCAAATATCATAACAGTGGTGCCCCGTGGGCCACTGATTCCAGACATAACAATGACTCTAATGAGTGATACAATGAGTGGGCCACCAAATACTCTCATTTAAAACATTCCATCCCACAATGTCTCGCCAATGTCATCTGAGCCAAGAGCTGTTATTCCCACTAATTCAACTAAAATCAACTTTGTTCATAGCTTAACATCAACTTTCCCAGCTTCTCCAGCAAGAGCAGGGAATAGAATGTCATTAGTTGTTGTACACATAGGTGTAAAATGGCTTTCCACTGTGTTGAAGTGAGGATATTTTTTATTGGAGATAAGCACACTGCTGGCCTCTGAACTTTCTGACAAAAAATGGATTGTGCTGCTAGCCTATTTGGTTGGCATTTTGAAATGGCATTCAAAAACGCAGTTGAATGCAGAACAGGAAGGAAGAAACGTCCGTTCTCTCTCTTTCTGACAATATCAAAGCTTCAATCAGAAAGCTGTGTTTGTGGAATCTCATCTTGAATATGAGAGTGTTCCTGGAGAGTCTTTGAAAAACAGCACTGTTTCTAAATTGAAAGTGACTCTTTGACCTTTGACAGGAATTTGAGCTCTGCATTTAACACCCCCCCCCACACACACACACACACACAAGTGAACACACACTAGGATGCATTGAACACACTTGCCCAAAGCAGTGGACAGCCCTATCCATGGCGCCTGGGGAGCATTAGGCGTTGTTTGCCTTGCTCAATTTCAGTTTAGGCAATCTTCCAGTACCAGGGCTGGTTCATTAACCACAAGCAGCTGTGGATGACCTGTGTGTGCTTATTTACACTCATCTTAATGGAACAATGATATAGTTTTGTGAGTATGCTCCAGAAAATAGTGCAGTATCTGCAAAAGAAGAATGGATATGGAATCATTCCTCTGCAAAGCCAACAGGAGCAGCACATTGGCTTTTCTGATCACTGATATGGCCCTAAAATAGATGTTCTGGATTTTTTGCATAGACAAATCTGAATTTTCTGTACTTCAATATTAAGGCATATCTGAAGCATCTCTGTACATCAATACAGGCCTAGTTACACCATTAAGTAAGTAAGTAAACTTACTACCTAATAATTATTGTGATTTTATGCAAAGCAGTACACTGCCAACTATATAAGCTGAACGCTTAGTTTGGTTACATTCAGGAATATTCGAACTTGCTATCCGGCCCTTGTTTGCTTCAGTTTTGTTCATCTAAGGGTGTTGCACAACATACAACTGAACTAAACTAATAAAGTCAACAAAAGTAAAAAAGAGCCTCTGGTGCTGCTTTCCAGTTTCACTGGGCTACACCCTCATATTCTAGAGATGCCTCTGAAGTCCAGACAATGCCAAGTATATAAAAATCATAGTGTTTCATCAGCAGACTACTTCACTCTCTGAGAACATCTTAACTTCTGTTCTACAACTTAACATGCTTCATGGCTCACATTGAAAAACCTAAAGTATTTGGGTCCAGCTGGGAATGAACTTCAGATTCTGGAGCCAATTGGAAAAGCTCCAAACGGTTCAAAATTAACTGTGGAAATGGGAACGGAACCCATTCCATGTTGGTGGAAAAGGACTGTATTGATAATGGGCAGGGAGTCCTAGTCCTGGATGTTAGCTCCAACCTTTTTAAAGGCTTTCAGACTCATCTCAATATCAGTTTTAGGTGTCTTGGGTCTGAATTGGCAAGGGTCTGATTGGTTATCACTGGTGCATGTTGGGGGTGGTTGCAAAATGTTTTTTAGCCCCAAAAGGGGTCACAGGTTGAAAAAGGTTAAGAACTCTGCTCTAGAGGTTAACCTTTGCATGATCTCTCTCCTTTACTTCAATCACAAGATTACTGATTCAAAAGCCCTCTGGTGTGTGAGGGCACGTTAGACTCCAAACCTTCCTTCCAAACTGATTTTCTCTTCTGCCAAACATATACTGGCACGTCATTTTTGAACATGGAGGCAACACAAGGGTTAAACTGTTGATATTATTATACAATTTGGTAACATTGTCTGTGTCAGTGACTTTCCTGTTGGTGTCTGGTCCCAAACTGTGATTTATCACAACCTTCTACGCTATTTTCAAACTGTGAGTAGGTACCACTCAGATTCAGATGAACTAATGAAAGCAGCAGACTTTTTGTAGAATCTGATGCTTCAGATTACCTCCAATTTCTTCCAGTATCAACCATTTCTGTCTCTCTCCCCACTCTCCATCTCAGCCAACTGTCCCAGGCTTTGATGGTAATTAATCTTGAAAAGGACATTTTTAGCAAAGGCTTTCAATGATATTTAGTTCACTCTCTTAGACAGGGAGCATGTCAGTCCTTTACCTTGCCACTGGCCTCTCTTTGACTGACTTCTAGCCCATAGGAATCATCACACATCCTGATAAGATCAATGTACAACTGGTATTTCACCAACCTAGCTAGCATTTGGAGAAGATATGAGAAGCTCTGTATGCTATCCTTGTAAGCGTTCCAAGTTGCTGTGTGAAGGTCATGTTGTATTACTGTATTTAACTTGTGTTACTGACTATTATGTGCATATTGCCATGTGTGGTGATGGGAGAGGAGAAAGCAAGCTTGGTTGAATGCGTTCTGATACTCCACAGCCAGAACTGACAGATCCTCAGATTGTTGACACAGCATGAAGGTCATCCACACAGTAGGGGGCAGCATCTCCATTTCAGACTCCCTGTTGAGATGTTCTCTCTGTCCTTCTGCTTCCCCATAGGCGTTGTGTGCCCTTTTCTCTCTGGGTCAGGAGGACATCTCACACTGGGGTAGCTTGGAGGCATCAACAAACAACACCTAGTAATAATAATATACACAATTTACATGTATGGCATTTTGCAGACTTTACTTATATTACAGTTGTTTACAGGCATGTAAAACAACAAACAGGATATAAAAAGGAACCAACACTAGTAATAATGGCAACAGATATGCCATAGATAAACATGTAAATAAAGGCAAGAGTAAGGCTAACATTGTTTATATCTATTCATGTCTCTGCTTCATAAGTTGTAGTAATTTTGCCTATTTTCTCCCCTTCCCAATGTGGTATACCAATACCAAGTAACCCATCCCATCTGCTAGGGTGCTCTCCCCATGAATTTGAACTGTCCCTGAAGGGTGAAGACATGCACAAGCCTCTTCCATTGCATGTGATACGGCCACCGCTTCTTTTTGAACTACTGCTAATACACCGTCACTGGGGAGCCAATGCGCTTGGAGGAAACCGCAGGATTCCCAGCTCCGAATGGACCAATCAGTAGACGCCTGAGCCAGCAGACATTGCAATGTGAGAGTGATAGAGAGAGTGAGAGCAACATCTACCCGCCCAGAGAGAGCACTGCCAATTTTTACTCTCTTGGGCCCCGGCTGTTGATGGCAAACAGCATGAACGGGATTCTAACTCGCAATCGTCTGGTCATAGTGTCAGCGTCTTAGCCTGCTGAGCCTCTCAAGGCCCCCTCATAAGCTGTAGTTTATGAGCACACTAACATTGCAATAATAGATACTTCACAGAAATCCTGTTTTGCATGGACACAGTGAAAGTCCTACCAGCATGTAAACCTAGTTTTAAGAATCAGGGACTTTTTTCAAAGGCCTAGTACCACCCTTGGTCAGGACTGCAGGTAGGCCAGTCCCTCTCCTTCCACAGTCATGCCTTTGTAATGTGGTTTTGCAGTGTCATGTTAAAAAATACACAAATGCCCCTGAAAAAGATGTTGTCTTGAAGGCAGTACATGTTGTACTTTGCAGAAGTGTAAATGACCTTTGCCAAGGGCACTGACACAACCTCATATCTTGTTGCTGATAACAGTCTGAGTGGTCTTTCTCTTCTTTGGATCGAAGCACATCCATTTCCAAAAAGATCTGGAATACTGATTAGTCTGAAGACAATACGTTTTCACTGTGTGATGGTTCATCCCAGATGCCTCGGAGAATATAGAGAATAACTCTGTATTGTAGTGCTTGTCAAAGATTTGCCAAAGTAATCCCGTGCCCATATAGTTATATTAACTATTGATAAATGACAGTTCTTGATGCAGAGACAAACTCAATTTCAGTGGAGATTATATAATAAAGGATGAGTAGATCCTCTGGTCTTAGCAAAATACAATCAGGCCTGTTTGATTAAAAACCACAGCTAATGCTAACTACACCCAGAATATTGCCTGAATCAAAGTTTAAACAGCTGAATTTAAATATGCAGATTTTTACATTTCTTCGTATTTGTAAGCATCTTTGATTTGATTTGCATTTTTGAATTTCCTATTCCACCTTAAAGTCCCAACATTACTGAAACATATCAGCCTTGAGTTTAATATTGAATAATTTTTTCAAAATTATTTTCATATTTTCCAGTCTACCTTAAATGGCAGGCGCCTGAATGCAACTACTGCATGATTTAAGGTGGACTGGATCCAACCCACAAGATTCACAAACAGATTCACAAACGTGCTGCAAATACAGAAAACACTTTCATCAAAACAACAACATGGGCACCACATTTAACAAACATGCTGCAGATTCATAAACGTACTGCAAAACCATTCACAACACAACGGAAGTGTTTCCGGAGGACACTTAAAGGACGTGGGACCATATATGGCAATGCCATATGTAAACAGAATATCGCCGAGTCGCGGCACCATACTGCTAAAGTCAGCCATGTCTAGCCAAAATATATTCAGTTAATTAAAAAAAGCAAATCTCCTGAAGCAAGAAGCTTTTTTGGGGCTTTTTAGCACTTCTCTATTAAAAAAGGAATTAATAATGATATGGTTATATGTATACAGTATGTATATATATATATATATATATATATATATATATATATATATATATATATATATATATATATACAAATATAATCAAACTTGCTTCTCATTAGAGATGCTGCCGTGGAAACACTTCCATTGTGTTGTGAACAGGTTTACGGCATGTTTGTTAAATGTTGTGGTTTTGAAGAAAGCGTTTTCTGTATTTGCAGCACGTTTATGAATCTGCAGCACGTTTGTTAAATATTGTGCCCATGTTGTCATTTTGATGAAAGTGTTTTCTATACAGTGGTAACCCTACTTACGAGTTTAATCTGTGCAGGAGCCGAGCTCGTTAGCTGGTTTGTTCGTTAGCTGGATGCATTTTCCCCATAAGAATACATGTAAAACTGATTAATCCGTGTCAGCCGGCCAATATACAGTATACTTTAATATGCTAAATAATGTGTTTATATGGCTTTTTAAAACATAAACGAGACGACGACGGCGCTCGTGTAGGCTGGCAGCTAAGGAGGAGAGGAGGACGGGCGTACGTGTATGGCATGGTTACACTTATCATATGAAAAGTAAAAGTAAAATGTATCTAACTTTCTTGTTCACTACCTTTTGCTACCTTAGCGTCGCTTTCACTTTCACTTTCACTTTCACTGGACAGCGGTCAAAGGTAATGACTGACCTCTTCTTCTACGCTAGCATCTAGGAGATGCTACGACTGCAGCGCCCCTAGCGGTTGGCATACTTGAACAAATTTACGCTACTAGTTACCTGGAATTTTACTCGTTACCTGGAACAAAAATATTCCGAGATCTCGACTCGTTACCTGGAATACTTGTTAGTAGGGATGCTCGTAAGTAGGGTTACCACTGTATATGCAATGCATTTGTGAATTTGCAGCGCATTAGGTCTTCTCGGCCAGCGTACTTTCTTCTTGAGCTTAAGATTCTTTTATCCATAAGTTTTTAATATTAGCATGATTACAGTCAAGCTTACAGACAGTGGAGTTTACTGTTTGATGGGCTACAATAGAAAACACTTTCATCAAAATGACAACATGGGCACAACATTTAACAAAGCTATATTTTCTCTAAATTTCTAGAAATTTGTGCTAAGCGGCATCACTGTAACAGCACTTTCTTGAACAATTTCTTCAGAATTTTTGACAAAACGTAGCCAGCTTTGTCATTCTGAATCAAATCATTTTGCTAATAGCAGTGCTGTTATGTCTGAGTCATGAATGTTGCTCATCAGTCATAGTTGGTAGAATAGTCTTGCATTGAGTTGTCTTTGTGGTAATTAAACACAGCTTCAACCCGAACCGTTTCAGTGTTGTGGGGAAAGGCGAATACTGTATGTTCAAATGGAAGCTCCTCTATGTTGCTCCAGAGTGTGTATGAGGGGAAGTATAGCAGTTCGGCTTCTGTGGTGCTTGCTGTGACAGCACATTGGAGTGATAGCTCGGGCTCCATTTCTTCTAGTGCTGACGTCTTTGTTACATCTTCCCCCCTTTATTCCTGCCACATGAATAGGATACGTCTCTTGTCCTAGTCACACACACCTGCCGCATCACTCTTATCTGCCACGGATTCACCAGCTTTTCCCTCGCTCCGTCTGTCTCTCTTATTCTCTCTCTCTCTCTCTTTCCCCTTCTGGTTGTCACAGTAACCACCATCTCACCTTCTCTCTCCAGTCACACATAATGAGGTGAGTGTGGCAAGGGGGGAGTAAAAAAAAGAAAAGAGTGAGGGAGGGGGGCACATCTTAGCATAAAAGAACACGGTTTATTGAAGTCATGCCAAATATGTGTTTTCTGTGCATTTTCATTCAGCCCCCACATTTCCCCCGTTTTCCCCTGCAAGTGCAGTAAATGCCTTTTTAACCAAAAACCACTGCTGTCAGGGAATACCTCCTGACTTGCACGTATGAGGCAAAGGAGAGAGAAATAAGGGTGTGAAAGCATGCAAAAGAAAGATAGAGAAAGAGAGAGGGAGACAAGACAGTCAGTGACTTAGCATCTGTGCTCTTGCCATCTTAGTGCTGTTGTTATTCATTCTAGAAAACCTTCACAAAGCTCTCCTTTTCCCTCTCCTACGCACACACACACACACACACACACACACACACACACACACACACACACACACACCCTTGTGTGTCTGTCAGCCCCCCTGTACACTCTGTGGCTATTTTCTAACCAGCAGTCTGCCTCCAGACAAAAGGAAAGCTCCACAGCTCATATGCTTTATGCTTTATCTCTGCGTGCTATAATTGCCTTTCACTCAAACGCAATAACATAATCATTAACAGCTAATCACCCTGCACTCAAATAGTTATGATGACGATCGCAAACCGTCATAAAATTCACCAAACGGCACCTTGTGCTCATTACGCTGTGTATTGGTTGTGCTTGTATTTTTTATTCATTCTTTCCTTCCAGGCTATAGAATGCTGTTTGATTACACTTGTAGTGTTTTGATTTCCATAAGCACCACCTTATGTCTGAATAGCATGTCCATTAATGCCAATTATAGTAGTAATCAAATAATCAATTAGCTGTTTTAATTAATCAAGCCATCAGAGTTCTTACAGCAATAAAAAATGTACATTTTCCTAGAAAACTAGGATAAGATATTTGAGTAGGACAGAATTCCAAATGATCGTCACTGAATGATGCAAATTTTAGCAGATTACTATTTGAGGAAGTGAACATTTAACGTGTTATTAGAATGTAAATATTAGTGTTTCAAATAGCTTCTTATTTGTTTTGCAAGTATATTAACGTAAGTTCAAGTCAAGGATCAAACTCACAATAAGAATACAACGTTTGTACCAAAGAGTTTTAAATATTGCTATTTTTCACCTGAAGTGGTGGGTAGCCTCTTTCCTTGGCACCCAGGGAGCAGCTGGGGGTCAGGTGCCTTGCTCAATGGCAGTTCAGTCACATCCTGCCAGGGGATTGAATCTGCATACTTCTGATCACAAGACCAGATTCCAAACCACCAGGCCACAGCTACCCCCAACTTTATAGCAACGTCTTACCTCGGATTAGTTCTCCTTCTTGTACTAAATTAGTAGTGAATAGCTTTGTTGGGCTGTGTTGTTCTTTTTGCTGCTCATATCAGCTTGATATAGTCATCAAAATACTGCTTCAATCCAGATGGCAACAAGGTGGCAGGTAAAGCTGGCTGTTGGTTTTCTAATACATAGTACTGATCTTATTTAATTTGGTTGGAAATCTTGCCGTAAATATCACATTGTACAATTTTAAATGAACCAAAATGTCATGATATATACAGTCATATCAAAATATCATGACCACATACATAAAAGTGGGAATAACCACCCTTGGATAACAGTATTCCCTCATTGGTGATCCCTGCCACTTTTTTAGTTTGTTATCCTCCTCAGTCCCGAGACAGGACACTTTAAAAACAAATTATATTTTGTAATGAAATATGTTCATTGCAGCCATTTAAATGGCATAATACAAAAAAAAGTGCATGGAGACTATAAGATATTCAGTGTCCAGTATACTGGACGTTTAGAAATAAGGGCATGAAATCTGAAAGATTTTGAAAAATGAATGAATGAATTGTTAGTACCAATACAAAATACAAATTAAATGTATTTTCTAAGTTAACTGTTAGTGGAAATTTGTAATACGTTTTTACAGTAAAATTACATACTAATATGAAGAAATATAAACACTTTGCAGTACATTTCTATAATTTTATTATTATCTAATAATAATAAAATAATAATATTTTTTTTTTTATATATATTATCTAATAATTCAAGCACCTCTTGTACTGTCAGCCCTAAACAGACATGAGAAGGTGAGCATAGCATTGAAAAATGTCAAAAATATAGAGGAATACCAATGGTTTTAAGATACATTCACGATACATAGCATGCTTAACGCAGCATTCAGTAACTCCAAATGTCCAGATGGCTGGACATAAATGTTTCGCAAAAAATTTAAGACTTTGCATATAATTTCCCATTGTTAATATCATTATTTTTTGTATCCTTAAACTTCTAGAATAACATATAAACCAAGACATTTCAGTTATCTATTTCGGATAATTAAGTAAAACATATATTTTGCTTGGTCACGGAGACGAGGAGCGTTTTTCTCTGCAGCTTCCATTTCAGGGAGTTTTTTCAGCAACCTATCAAAACAACCTAAACGTCCTTGTCCAACCAATAGAAAGCCAGAGTTGGGAATAAACATATAAAAGTGGGTGGGACAACGTAAAGTTTGTTGTTAAGTTTAAAAACCCAGAAAAATATTGTCCAGCATACTGGACGTTTGGAACAAGGAGGTTATAGAGGTTAACTCTTCTTCTGTGGCAGGTTGATAGCATTGTGTCAGAGCCATCTTCACTAATGGCCCACAAGGCACCACTGGTACACCATTGGTAGGCACTCAATGTACAATAAGTCCATTTTCAGTACACCTTCACTATAGCAGCAACAGTTTCTGAGATGCTACCACCCTTCAGCAGGTATCCTATTACCATGCCCTTTTTTAATATCACCCATGATGATCATTTGCACTCAGCTGACTGGTGTGCTTGCTTATTTAAACATGAAGCAAACCCTGTTACATGGCATCTGTGATATCCCCGGCCACGTTCATTCTGAACCGGCGATGGTAATAATATTCTGATTAGATGCTCTATATATTGTTGTTTTTGCACCATAATATGATAAGAGGTACAGTACAGGTACAGGAAGTATATACATTATTGGGCTTAGCCCCAAGACAAACCAACATCGGTCCAATAAGGAGTGGGGAGTACTGTGGTTACTGGACATCATTCGGGTGGGGAACCTCTGGCAAATGGCAAAAGAAGGTGAGGGGGCGTTAAACGAACATTAATTTTCATTTCTTTTCATTTGAATAACATCTAGACAGCTCTGCCCAGTAATATCAGTGTGTCTGAAATTCCTTTCTGGTAATAGTTTTGTTTCAATTAAAAGCAAATAATTTAAAGCTTAGCTGCCATTATTCCTTGTGCCTCAAAGTGTGCATTCAGTTTATAATATGTTAAATCTGGAGCAACATACTGAGCTTTGATGTACATAAATAGAGATGCATGGTTGTATGAGACCACAAAAGCAGATAATTGCAAACTAGTATGAAAAACATTCTCCATATGGGGCAGTGGCTTTAGGAGCTCAGTTTGAACAGCCATCGCACACAACCTCTCAGTCCTGGTGTGTGTAATCAGTCTTTCTCATCAGTCCATTCACCCCGTCAAAGAGGGCCCACAATGACTCATTTGATGTAATCGTTGAATTGAGACAATATTTACAGTCTTCGCCATCTTGTAGTGCTGAGCGCTGACCGAAGCGCCACTTAGATTTCCTTCGTCTTTTTTTCCCTACCGTTTCTCTCGTCAGCTTAATTAGTCACATCTGACGTTAATTACATGAAGTGTAGGAAGTCACAATCTCAAGTACATCAAATTAGGCACTACACCGCGTCTGAAGTGTCTGTTTTTTTTGTCTGCTCATAGAGAATTTCCGACCTGCGTGAAAATGTGACGTAAACAAGTCTCGCCCCTCTGTTGCTAAGTGGAACCTTAACAGTAGAAATCAGCCTATTGGAATGAAGTCACTGTCTGCTTACTTCACCACAACAGACCTCTGGCTCCCTAGTACTGTATTTCCGCAGTGCTAATTACTCCAGACTATTGATAATCATCAATACTTAACTTAGAAGAAACAAAGTAGACCTTTAGCTCTAATAAATCTCAAGAATTTGTTTCAAAAACAAATAGCGGCAGAGAACCCCAGGAATAGGTGTACAAAACAAAGGCTGCAGTTGGACCACACCGGCATGCTCTAAAACAGAGCGTAAACCTGTAAGAGTGATGTTAAATGTTCATTTATCCATTTCATTATTATTTTATTTCTATTTCCCATCATTGTCTGTATGTAAAACTATAGTTATTCTATATAAAATGTATTTTTAGTTAATATTTTAGTGTCTGGAACACTAAATAGGATTTACATAATTTCTTATGGGAAATATTGCTTCAGTTATCATTTGTTTTGATTATCATCAGGTACGTTTAAATGGATTATTGATAAAAAGCAAGGTTCCACTGTATAGCCATAATTTTAGAGTTTGTCTAATTGGAAACGTTCTGTGAGAAACATTCCTAAAATGTTTGTAATGCAAACCATTATAATGTCACATTTTCCGAACGTTCTGGGAACATTATTTGAGAAGATGATAGGAAAATTGATAAGACGAATGTACTTACAAACTGAAATTAAGCCTAGTTTGCAAAAGTTACAGGATGTATGAAGTGCTGGCTTTGATAGGATAACACCATTGACTGACAGGCAAAACAGCCAATCACAGAGCAGATCTGAATATAATCCTTCACTAGTCAGAAAACAACTGTGTGAAATGTTAATGGCTATATCAGAGTTTATGACCATGGTCAGTAAAATTGAGTAACGCTTCCATAATCTTCTAATAAATGCTCTTTAGTGTGCTGTTTATATCAGATGATTAGTAACTTTGTTAGCAGTGTGTCTGAGGCTAAAAATGGCTGAAATGCAAAATAAATAAATACACCCTCTTTGATAAGCTAGCATCTGATGCTTGTTAGTGTTTATGAGCAAGCTGCTGACAAAGTACTTTAACTGATGCTTGTAACATGTCACTTTATTTTTGTTTTATAATGAGGACTAGTTGTCTAGTAAAAATAACTAGTTGTGCAAAGCTTGCTATGAATGCAATAAAAGGCAGAACAACAGCAATCAACAAATCAATTGTTCTGATTACAACATAAAGAAAAACAGTTGTATTCTATGTAGGCTTCTAAAAACCCCGTCCAGTCATTTCACTCAGACCGAGTGAAATGATTGGATGGCTTACCCGCCTGTCCAAAGTTGGAAGAATGGCAGAGAAAGTTACAACCACTTCCACTGGTAAACAAATAAAAAAGAAAGACAGTAGAAAAGGTTTCCAACAAAAGGCTGGAAGGCCTGGAAAGCAACACAATGGTGCTGTTTATTTTTTACTAGAACGGTTTTTATGTTTTGTGGGAGGGGATTTGTTATTTTCATGAATTTTGTAGCCAACATAGCTATGGTATCAGCTTTTGTTAAGCTGTAAGCTAGCTAGCTGGCTGTCTCCCAACACTCTCTTTGTGTGAATAGTCATGCTGTTTGCGTTTTGGCATTTTTGGGGAGTGGCTTTAGAAGAAGGGCTTGGATTTATTTTTCTAAAACTAGCTTTTACTTACTTATTTCTACAGAATCGCCAACTCTGCTTTTAAGAAATGTATGATACTCTGAAATGGCATATATTCATGATCAACTGGCAGCCACTAACCCCCACAGATCACAAGGGCAAGTAAAGTCATCCTGGTGAGTTAAAACCAGCTCAACCTTATGTAGTAGTGACTCAACCGCCTGGAATCTGAGGGTCGTCTGACATGGCTTGACTTTTTAACAAATTACACCCATTAAATTTTTTGTTGCAAAGTGTTACACATGCTTTTGTTCAGCACAAATTCAACAACAACAAAAAAAGCTACATACCCATGTTCAAGTTTGCTCTGGTGGAAGATGGTCTTTTTTCTTCTATATGTGAAGTGAAAGTGACACATTGACCCCTGTGCTTGCACAGAGAGGAATCTGAGCTCCATATTTAACCCATCCATGTAGTACACATGCACAATAGTGATCTAGGAGGCACTGAGCAAACTTGCCAAGAGTGGTCGGCATCCCTATCTATAGCATCTGGGGAGCAGTTCGGGGTTAACTTCCTTGCTCAAGGGCACTTCAGTCAGGTCCTGTCAGTTCAGGGAATTGAAAGAATGGTTTCCACAGCTTTCTAGCTCATGGCTTGTGAATGCAGGAACAGCAAATGTGCCCTAGCCAAATGAAGATTATGAAGAGTTTTTTTTAATCATAGTGGGCGTTAATGCTTAAAAGTCATTAGCATAAGCCAGGTGGCCTTTCAGATGTTTTGTAAATGTGTGTGCACACATTTGGCAGTAGAAAATGCTACTTTAGTCCACTACAGTAATGCAAAGAAGAAAAAAACTTCAGATAATGTCAAAAAATTTGAGTACAACTGTACATTGCTGCTGTTTGACTGTGGTATGCAAAGAAGCTATACAGGCTTTAAAGCGATTTTACAGCCATTTCTGCAAAGCTGTATGAGACACCAGGCAGGACAAGCTGTTTCTGTTGCAAATGTTGGTGTGTTTATGTTGATTTCCATTTAGTATTGCATTTAAGTGTTGGTTTCTTCTGTCCGAACATACTGGGCTAGACAATCTTCTGCTGCCATGTTTGTTTTGGTCTAATGAGGTGTTGTTTAAGGTGGTAGTAACTTCAGGCTCCTGCAGGTGGCATTGCAAGAGGATAAATGTGCTATAAATACCTGCAGGGTGTGCAACAAGAGTCATAGATTGAGAAGAGGAGGTACAGTTCACTATCAATGTGGAAAATGGGTTGCAAAACAGATATCATGATTGTAGTGATTGCATTTGGTCAATCATCCTCATGCAACACCAGCTGCACGAGCCTGAAGTCACTGCCACCTTAAACATGTCATTGTTTATTCAAAAACACACAGATTGTCTTTATTTTTCCACCTTGGCCTAATATTTTTGGTTGCTTTGAGTGTTCCAGCAACGCTCGGTCCTCTAGCCTAGCACAAAATGAATTAATATTGTGGGTTGTGTTGCTTCTACAGTTTTATTTATTTGTTCTATTTCTTCTATCCTATGAGACATTCTACCCCAGCCAGTGCCTTGCCATTAAACACAGTAGTAGACAGACATATTAAACTGTAAACACCAAAGATTAAAGCTGTGACTTGCAGAGAACTGTACACACAGTGTGTGCTGCCCTTGGGTAGTAATCCAGGGATTGTCATGTTTGTTTTTGGCCATTTTTTGTGTGTCTAAATTACGCTAAATGAAGCTTTGATGGCCCTGTTTAATTCATGGGCCTGCGGCGCACCCAGGGCTTTGCGCAGAGTGGAGCCTATGAAAGATTAAACACCTCTAATTTTGTTTGATAATCTCTCATAACGGAGACTCTGCTCAACGGAGCAAGACAGGTTACAGGGAGACGGTGTCTGGTGAGCCACAGATGCTCATCCCAGCTGTCCAGGAGGCAGCCTCTAAGCATTCACTCTGTGGAACCAACAAGCAGGCAGCAAAAAACAGGCTGAATGCAAACAACTGGATGCATGATTGTGACTCCTAATGCAGAAGAAGTCACAATTTCTAATAGTAAAACTTAATTCAGTAATTGCTTCTAGTTCTAGCTCATTGACACAATCGGTGAAATGCAGACCAAAAGGAAAACAATCTTTTTTTTGTGTTTTGGTCATTACTTTTACTGGACAAAATAAAACACTTTACGTGTGTATCATCTCAGCTATGTTTTGTACTATTATTAAGATAAATCAAGGCAACAAACATATTTTTTGTCCAAAAATGCAGGCCTATCAAGACTCTTCAAATGTTCTTTGGTTGAGTAATAGCTATTCATAGTAGAAATATGTCATGTTGCATGGAATGAGTATATGGTCATTTAACTTTTTCAATGAAATGATGAACACAAGTGAAAAATTTCACCATATTTTAATGGTTTGAGATGTCGATGTGTGCACACTAGACAGGTGGTTCACAATCACATTGTTCATCCAGGAGATCCTCGATGAATCCACAATACCACTCTTTCACAAGAGAACTGAGTATCCACCATATCATTTACACTTGTAGCTGGCTGTGTTATGACAGTCTGACATTTTTGTAGGCCCAGTTGAGTGGAAAGAAAGACCCAGCCAAGTTAGAGCAAACTGAGACGTGAGAGGTGATGACTAACAATCGAAGTTGATCTCATTTTCCTGAACCACCTGCCCACTTAACTGAATCGTAGGTCCAATTTTATAGAAACGATTTCCATTTTGTTTTGAAGAACATATATGCATTACATTCTTCTTGGCTGTTATTCTTAACCACTCCTGCTACATGTCACTGAGTTTGCTGGGCTGTGTGATGGTAGGGTGTTTGTTGGTAAGCCCGAAATTTGTCTACGATCTTAAAAATCAGGGCTAAAATCATGTATGTCTTAAAAGAAATATTTGAGATTTAAGCCTGTTTTTTATCTCCTTTGGATCTTGTTGTTGTCTAAGATAAACTAGTGTGTCATTAACGAGATCTCCTTTTTGATTTTTCTTTCCTTTGGGTTTGTTCATATTGTGTCATCATAATTGCTAGATATCAAAACAAATGAGTAAATGGTACAAAGAAAACATTTGCACTGTGTGATTTGTTGTTATGTCATTATTATATAAATATTATTTATATGTACTAATTTTTATGAATGGGAAAGTGCACACTCATTTGCACACAGAGGTATTTGATTGAACCTATCCATGAGGGCACCGGCCTCCAGTCTGACAGCCGAGGATATTAGTCATCAGAAAATAACACCGGCTACTTGCATTGTAATTGTGCATGTCAGTCTATTTCACACAGACTGAGGTATATATAATCCAAATTTTGCCAGCATATTTTCATTAATATTAAATTTATTTTTGTTTGGATAAAGAAGCAAATGGGATGGCGTGTATTATACAGTGGTAACCCTACTTACGAGTTTAATCCGTGCAGGAGCCGAGCTCGTTAGCTGGTTTGCTCGTTAGCTGGATGCATTTTCCCCATAAGAATACATGTAAAACTGATTAATCCGTGTCAGCCGGCCAATATACAGTATACTTTAATATGCTAAATAATGTGTTTATATGGGTTTTTTAAAACATAAATGAGACGACGACGACGCTCGTGTAGGCTGGCGGCTAAGGAGGACAGGAGGACGGGCGTACGTGTATGGCATGGTTACACTTATCATATGAAAAGTAAAAGTAAAATGTATCTAACTTTCTTGTTCACTACCTTTTGCTACCTTAGCGTCGCTTTCACTAGCACTTTCACTTTCACTGGACAGCGGTCAAAGGTAATGACTGACCTCTTCTTCTACACTAGCATCTAGAGGATGCTACGACCGCCGCGCCCCTAGCGGTTGGCATACTTGAATTAATTTAGGCTACTCGTTACTTGGAATTTTACTAGTTAACTGGAACAAAAATATTCCGAGATCTCGACTCGTTACCTGGAATACTCGTTAGTAGGGATGCTCGTAAGTAGGGTTACCACTGTATACAGTTTTGTAACTGAAAGTGAACTGTATAACTGTATAAAATGCCAGCTAAAGACTTTCTGGTCTCATGTGTGTTTACTGTAATTTGTAGTGCTTGAATTAACCAAGTCCAACCAGAGCTACTTTTTTTTTCTCCATGTTCTTGTACAGCTGAGTGGGTTGATTAAGATTTAGTGATGTAATGACACAGAAATTAACACAGATTCCTCATAATTGATCCTGCCAGCTGTAACTAAGTGCTAACGACCTAAATTGGAAAGTAAGTCCACATAGCCCGGCAGCACCTGTGCCAGTAAGGAAAAGTGGGAGAAATTGCAAACGAGCAATAATGACGCTTGGTAAATGATGCTTAATAGAATTGGAGAAAGCAGTGGTTGAGTGTGTGAGTGGGCTTGTACATGAGCATGTGTCTTTCTACGTGTGTGTGTGTGTGTGTAGGAGATGAAAGAGGAGTGTAAATGCATGCAGTGGGGAATGGCTGGAGTATTCTCTGCGTTTCATGCAGGGAGAGTGTGTGGACCGGAGTCGGAGTTGGAGCCTTTCATCTTTGACAACATCCTCAGGGGGAGCGCAGGGCATTGTGAATTTTTTGTGTGAAGTATTTCAAAGGGCTTCGCACCACTGAGGCTGATACTTGTCAATTTCAGTCGCTGTGCTGTTCGAAACAAGCTGGAGTAGAAAGTAATTATTCCTTACGCTGATGTACATCTTTTTACCTAACTGATTCTCTCAGCCATTCTGTTTTGCCTTTTTTTTACTTCATTCCCCCTATAATGATTGCATTACTGGCTAAAGGCTTTCCTTATGGGATAAAAAAGATACATTGTTGTGAATACATTAGCCTGTTCTTCCATTAAATATAGCTAAATGTTTTAAATATGAGTTCACAGCATCAGAATTTGAACATATTTTGGCCCTGTCCTTGGAAACAGCCTTACTAACAGTTTAGTTGTTGTGATGTGCATTATAGGAGCTAAATAAAGGACTGCATATATTAGCAATTTTGGCTATAAACAGAACTTGTTAAGGATGTTATTTTTGCTATTCAAATAGAATTTTTACCTGAGAGGAAACTATTATACAGTTGAACCTCAGTTTACGTCATTAATCCACTCTAAAGTGTCTGATCATAACCAAAATGAACAATAACTGAAGCAAAATATTTTTTTAAATGATCTGTTCTAGACACTCCAAAATATTAACAAAAATACATTTTATATAGAATAACTATAGATTTACATACAGAACACAATGAGAAATAAATACAAAATACTAATGAAATGGATAAAAGAACATCTAAAATCACTCTTACAGGTTTACGCTCTGTTTTAGAGTGTGCTGGTTTGGTCAGCCGGCAGCCTTTGTTTTTGTACACCAGTTTTTGCTGTTCTCTGCCGCTATTTGTTTTCACACCCATTTTCAGACAGTAGCGCAGTGCACCATCACTTTAGTTTGATTGTTATAGTTTGTTTTGAGTGTTATTATTTTGGTGGTTCTCAAGCATATTTTTTGTGAAGCTCTTTAACTTTAACTATCTGCTCTATCTGAGAGATTAACTTTTATTGTTTGACTGTTATATATAGTCAAACAATAAAAGTTCATTTACTAATCATAAAACTGACTCAAATAAGTACAAAATACATATAAAAAAATAAAAACATGAATAATAAAATAAAACAAACTATAGAAAATATAAAACTAATTTGTAATTTTGTAACTGTAATTACATTGTAATATCATGGACAATTAAATGAACGATAAGAACAAAAAAAAAGAAAAAATAATTAAAATGACTTTAATGATAAAATAATCAAAGTTTTAATAAAAATAATAAAAAAAAACCCTGTAAACTGAAAAAGAAGGTGACATCAGTTCATCCATCCATCCCCAACCTTTTCACTGGATGCAAGGTATGGCATTTTAGCTAAACCCAGGACAGAGTGGGTGACATTCCATGCAAATAAAAATAATGCATAAACATGACGTAGTAAGGAATGGGATATTTAAGGCGTGATCATGACTTACTAAGGTATCACATTTCCATGCCTTACTAAGTTGTTGCCATGCATTATTTTTATTTAGAGGGAATGTTACCTTATGGGCTTCATAAAAAAACATTGTGAAACAGTTGATAGGAGTGAGCTATTCCTTGGTGTGTAAATATTTACATTACTGGTTGGTCTACAGTACAATTTAGAGCCATACAGCTTACAAGTTGGGCAATGCTGTACACCATCCATCCATCATCTTATCTCCTGGTCAGGGTAATGGTGAGTCCTCCTTCCCCTTCACTGGGCATTCCACCATCTCAGCTAAACCCAAGACAGGGTTTACCTGTCCATCCCAATCCATCACTGGGCGCACACTCACACCAGAACAAGTACCCAGTTTACCTGACCTCCCTGTATTTGGACTGTGAGAGGAATCCTGAGACCTTGGAGGAAATTCCACCAAGATCGAGACTTGAACCAAAGACCTCAGTGCTGAGAGGCAAGCATGCTAGCCACCAAGCCACTTATTATTTATTTTAAATCTTACCAAAAGCCTGATACTATATAGTATGTACTCAATCAAAATGCCACATTGAGCTCTTCAGTATGACCCACTGTACTGACAGTGTTTGTATATGGACACTGCATATAGGCTATATGCTTGATTTCATTGACCAGCTCAGCAGTGGGTGTGGCCATACCCACTTATTAGAAGGGGGAGCCAAAACATTTGGCCAACAATAAGCCAAAAACATATTTATACACATATATACTGTAAATAGATATCCATATATTTAAATAATCAAATCCAAAAATAAATGCCTTTCCATATAAAGCTATCTTTTTTATATTAAATATTTTTTTAAAAAATCAGCTTCCCTGGTTGATTTGAGGAAGGAGACAAAAAATGCCACTGTCTTCAGTAATGTTGGCCTAATTCATGAATATGCATGAGGCAGTGCTGTGTGGAAAAGAGGAAAACCATTTGGGGCTCGGGAGCAATGAGAACGAGAGCAGAGGAAAAAAAGGCCAATCGGAGCTTTGCAGACATGTCAACATCAGCTGTTTAATGGCTTGAATCTAACACGGGCCAATTAAAAGGCAGACGTAGTGCACAGGGGTGGGCCTCCATTCATTTGAGAGGAAATTGAGGTTGAAATTACGCATTGTGCAGCCACGTGGGCCAAAGCTGAGCAAATAGCAGCCTTTACCAATGGCATCAGTGCCACAAAACACACAAGGGAGAGCAAGAGAGAGAGAAGAAAAATAAAGATATGATATTAAAGAGAAAGAATAATGAAAAATGTCTTCGTTCAAAAGTACATACTGCTTGAATTTGTTTCTGAGATTTTCACTGTCTATATATAACTGATATCCAGGATCTGACACATATGGTGTTTATAATTTCAGTTATATTCATTTGTGACATTTATTTTTAAACTGTTTATCATTTTATTTATTTGTTACAGGCTGTGCTCTATATATTTAAAATGAGAGAGAGAGACAGACAGAGAGAGAAACCAAAGTCTGTAGTAGTTATAGTTGGTCAGAATATTTTAGCCCGGAGAGAGCGACTGCCTTATTATGGCTAATGTATGAATCTGCTTCTGACCTTTGGTTAATGTCACACGTCATACACTTTTACATCACTCCTGGACTATGTGACATGACAGTAAGCTTGCTTTCTTCTTTCTTTACAAACCCCTGATGCCTCTTTTGAAAACATGAACCGTCATCAGAAGGGTTTTTGTAGAGAGAAGCTGGAAGGTTGAAAGTTGGAGAGGTGAGAGATTTACCCTAAAGGACAGTGACATTGGAAAGTCATGAAAATGCCAAATTTTAGGTGCCTGATAAAGAAAATATTTTTCAGGTCTGGAAATAATGTTATTTGTCCCATTTCATATGAATCTTTGATTCTGTTGTAAGGATGTAAGACAATATCATTACACTTGAGTATTGCAATATTTTGTTGGAATACTGTATTGATGCTCAGAAACACAGTATAGTTTTTAAATATAAAAACCATTTACTGAAGGAAAGGAAGACTGGTTGCACACCTAAAGTGGATTTCACTGCCAGGTGTTGCTAGGCCCTTATTACCTGATCAGTAAGGTGTTGTATTTGCTAGTTGGTTGCTAGGATGTTACTATGTGGTTGCTAAGTGGTTGCTAGGCTGTTGCTACATGGTTGCTATGTGGTAGCTATGTTGTTGCTAAATGGTTGCTAGGCTGTTGCTACATGGTTGCTAAGTGGTTGGTAGGCTGTTGCTACGTGGTTGTTATGGGGTAGCTACATGGTTGCTAGGCTGTTCTTATGTGGTTACTAGGGTGTTGCAAAGTGTTTGCTATGTCATAGCTACATTGTTGCTAAGTGGTTTGTAAGCTGTTGCTAAGTAGGTACTAGGCTGTTGCTATGTGGTTGCTAGGGTGCTGCAAAGTGGTTGCTGTGTGGTAGCTACATTGTTGCTAAGTGGTTGCTAGGCTGTTGCTGTGTGGTT
>BRDA01002954.1:46844-70956 GCA_036984385.1 Crenuchus spilurus | reverse complement strand
TTGTCGGATCGTTGGTACATCGATGGGGTATTGTTGGTGCATCGTTGTCGGATGGTTGGTGAATCGTTGGTACATCGTTGTCGGATCGTTGGTAAATCGTTGTTGTATCGATGGTGTATCGTTGGTACATCGTTGTCGGATCGTTGGTGAATCGTTGGTGTATCATTGTAGGATCGTTGGTTGATCGTTTATGTTGTGGAATGACTAGTCCATTATTCCCGGATCGTTGTGGACCGTCACTTTAGGTGAAATCCACACGTTGGCTGTTGCTACATGGTTGCTATGTGGTAGCTATGTTGTTGCTAAATGGTTGCTAGGCTGTTGCTACATGGTTGCTAAGTGGTTGGTAGGCTGTTGCTACGTGGTTGTTATGGGGTAGCTACATGGTTGCTAGGCTGTTCCTATGTGGTTACTAGGGTGTTGCAAAGTGTTTGCTATGTCATAGCTACATTGTTGCTAAGTGGTTTGTAAGCTGTTGCTAAGTAGGTACTAGGCTGTTGCTATGTGGTTGCTAGGGTGCTGCAAAGTGGTTGCTGTGTGGTAGCTACATTGTTGCTAAGTGGTTGCTAGGCTGTTGCTGTGTGGTTGCTGGACTGTTACTAAGTCACTGCTAGGCTTTTGCTAATTGTTTGCAAAATGGTTGCTAGACTGTTGCTACATGGTTGCTATGTGGTAGCTATGTTGTTGCTAAATGGTTGCTAGGCTGTTGCTACATGGTTGCTAAGTGGTTGGTAGGCTGTTGCTACGTGGTTGTTATGGGGTAGCTACATGGTTGCTAGGCTGTTCCTATGTGGTTACTTGGGTGTTGCAAAGTGTTTGCTATGTCATAGCTACATTGTTGCTAAGTGGTTTGTAGGCTGTTGCTAAGTATTTGCTAGGCTGTTGCTAAGTAGGTACTAGGCTGTTGCTATGTGGTTGCTAGGGTGTTGCAAAGTGGTTGCTGGACTGTTACTAAGTCACTGCTAGGCTTTTGCTAATTGTTTGCAAAATGGTTGTTAGACTGTTGCTAAGTGGTTGCTGTGAGAACAAATGTAAGAGTAACACAAAGAGAAGGGGGTGGGGGTGGGGGGCTACTTAGTGAAAGTGAAAGTTTAAAGAAACTTAAAGGTCAACACTGTGACTTCATTACCTGAACATTCTGCTGTTCTTTTCCTGTATTCTGATGATATCATGCAAAGGCGCTGGCACCATGTTGGTAGTCAAATATTTCAGTATTTTAATAATAATAATAATAATAATAATAATAATAATAATAATAATAATAATGACTTAATTACTAATAGTTAGCTATGATACACACCTCTGCTGAAGGTAAAGAAACACTTCCTCTCAGCAGTGAGCAATAAGCATTATGACCAAACTACCTGCTTTTGTCAGCAATGCCATCTAGTGATTGTGTCAGCAACAGCTTCTGTGTAAAGACTCAGCGGTCTTTTGACAGATGAGTCATGCAATAAGAGCTAGTGCATCTCAAAAAATATAAACATAATGAACATGTTCATTGTTGTTCATAATTCAATTAAAATGTCATATTTTATTTTCATTAAAGTGACATGTTTCAAGCCTTTTTGATGTACTGTTGATCAGTGTGGCTTCATGACCATTATTATTATTATTATTATTATTATTATTATTATTATTATTACTACTACCATTACTGTCACCATATCAGTACACATGAACACTCCAACAGCATCACAGGTTTGTATGATGACTCTTTATCAATAACTTATAAGTAGTTGACCAAAGAATGGGTCCCCCATGTTAGTCTGGTTCCTTCCAAAATTTCTTCCTCCAGCTTTGAGGGAGTCTTGCTGCTGTTGCTGCTGGCTTGCTCACTGGGGCTTTTATGTTTTGTTATTACTATGTAATTCTGCTTTGTGACACCAGTTGTAAAAAACAGTATATAAATTTGACTTCAAATCCAGAATCTAAATTAATCTAAATTCAATCTAAATTAATTGGAATATTTAATTTTGAGTTTGAGTAAATGACTATTAAAACAATATCAACATTAAAACAAAAGCACAATTGAAATGTTATAATAATCTGTAGCAAAAATATCCAGAAAAAAATCTGTTGCTATGCAGAAACGTGTGTCTGACCAAAAAGCTTACAAGCCTACATCACATATTAAGACCAATTTCAAGAACAATCTAGAATAGAAATGGTGTTGATATCTAGAAATTTGCAAGATGAGAGATACAGGGAATTCCTGGCAGAAAAAAATGATTAAAAATGAAGAAGTAGAAGAAAAATATAAATTGGATAATAATTTAGTTTCACATTGTTTTGCTGTACACAACCATAACTAATACTTTACATACAAAAATTGGTAGCAGACAGAGGTTCATTTTGTGTTGTAATCTTCAGTGACATCCACTCCAATGTAAACAAACAGTGTAAGGACAGTTTTTCTAAGATTAGAATTTAGCAAATCACAATGTACGGTATATCACAATATATTGAATTTTAGCCCCTTTATTATTACAGATACTGTTTCAACAGGTTTGTGCCAATACCCTACTGTATTAGCTCTTAGTCACTGCGTGTATTTTATTATATTTTTTTTATGTGCTTCTCCCCCTCATTCACACATCTGATGGAGGACAAAATGTGCAAAGTGTGTATTGAACAAAAACTATTTATGATATGCAGTTGATTAAATAGTTTTCTTGCTTTACATTAGTTGTTTAGCATGGATTCTGCTCTGGCTTTTAAAACCAGGTGTAAAAGAATGCTAAAATCATGAAGGCGAGTTGAATTATATTATTTAAGTTCTCAGGATCTGATGTAGTCATAATATGCAGATGCATGCAATTCTAATGTAATTTTCTGCTGGAGTACACAGTAAATCTGCGTGTTAAATCAACACTATTAGAGTTAAATTAACACTGAGAGTGTTACATTTTGACACCCTCAGTGTTAAATTAACTCTAATAGTGTTGATTTAACACTGGCAGATTTACTGTGTACAATTACAATTATTTGATGGGAAGCAGCACTATTGTTCCATCACTGAGCCAAAGTTGTTGTTTTTATGTTGCACATTTAGTGTCCAAGCGTGACATGGGTGGTATAACATGCATTAGTTTTACATAAAATAATGAGAATAATAATTCAAATATTTAGTCACGTGTTGAGAAGATAATTGCCCGATTCATTTTTGCTTCATCACAAAGTGGACAATGTTAAACGATAATACTATAAAATTATTTTCATTCAGTTTTTATCAGTTCTTCTTTGGCACATAGCATTTTACCAAAACATTAAAATGGCAAATGTTGCAGTGACAATAACCTTAATTTTAATAAATCCTTTTTCTTTTAACAATCACAGGTAAAACACAAAAATTCTGGGAAGGCTGCAAACCACAAGCTGTACTGCTTCTACCATGCGATGGCATAAATCAGTGCTGCTTCTTTAAGACTGTAATTCATAGTGTTGTTGCTGTATTCACTGAATGTGATCTAAGAAGCCTGAAGATTTGTAGCTTTTTATTTTGTTAGGATCTTGAAGTCCCACATCACTTGTGTTTATTTTTTTCTTTTTAAAGAGACAAATTATAATCTCTTACTGGTTTGAAATAAAGTAAGCTAAAAAAAAAATCTGTGCATGCACCATGAATCCAGCCTGGAACTATGGGTTATGGTAAAAAAGAAACCATTTAAAGAAACCATCAGAATTAAACATTTATCCTGTTAGGACATTATTAACATGAGATTGAAATGAAAATGTTTACCATTAATTGTATACTCAGTTAAACAATTTGGACTGTACCACTTTACTGTCATTAGCGTTGTTCAGATTGGATTAAATTTACATGGGGTCCTGGGGTAATTTCTTATTTTACAGGAGGTCTTTGGTTTTATTTATGTCTAGATGCACCATGTCTGTGTCTCCTCACTGAGAAGTCATGTAAAATGTTAAAAACAGACATCCCCCTGATAAACTAATCCAATCTGAATAGGGCTTTTGTCACATTGACACATAGAGAAACAGTCATTCTCAAGCCTGAGCTGTCTGAAGCCATTAGTTAGCTGTGATCATAGCATGAGTCTCTGTTCTGGCCAACCCCCCAACCACCACCACCACCACCAACCCTGATTCCTCCTGCAAACATGGTGGCTGAGATAGCATTCACAGCACAGGCTAGGGGGAGCGTTGAGAGGCAGATAAAGTGCTTGTGCAAATGATTGCATCAATCAGGTATTGAGGTGCAGTGGCGATGCTGGAAATAGCTCGGCTCTTGTCAGACAGACAGCGGCAACGGCAGGAGAGATGGACATGCCCTCGGGCAGTGAGAGGAGCTTTTAAAGCCCCGGCATAATGAAGCCATGTGTGCCGTTTGATTACTCTCTCTCTCTAACACTCAGACATACACATACTATCTACATCTCCTTTGTTTCAATTGTTCTCGCTCAGATCCTGTGTCTTATCACTATGAATTTTGTCTTCATTGGCCATCTGATCAGTGTAAGCATGCATGGCTATTCATTAATGATCATGTTGGTTGTTTACAGTTCTCCCACAGTCATGGCTAAAGCCTTTATGACAGCAGGAAAAACGTAGCAGTAGAAGCCAGTAAATGAAGTAAACAAGAGTCTCGTTTATCTCAGCAACTATTATGTAGCTCCTTCTCGTTTCAACAGCACCACTACAAGATGGTCTTTTCCCCATATAGTTGGGATTTTACTGACTTAAACTGTGTATGAATTACTGGACATTATATTCACAGCAATTTGAGTTTGATTTATTTTATTATTATTATTATTTTTTAAATTTATTAAATTTTTATCCCCTTCCCAATGTAGTGGTAGCCAATTAGCCCATCCCCTCCAATAGGCCTCTCCCCATGACTTTGCAATATCCCTGACTCTAGGAGGGTGCAAGCAAGCACAAGACTCCTCTGTTGCATGTGATGCAGCCACCGCTTCTTTTCGAACCACCGCTGATACACCGTCACTGGAGAGCCTAACGTGCTCGAAGGAAGGCACACAGGGTCCCCAGCACTGATTGGACCAATGAGTAGACGCCTGAGCCAACGGACATTGCAATGTGAAAATGATGAGAGAGAGCGCCATCTACCCGCCCAGAGAGAGCACTGCCAATTTTGCTCTCTTGGGCTCCGGCTGTTGATGGCAAACAGCATGACCAGGATTCGAACTCGCGATCCTCGGGTGACAGTGGTAGCGTCTTTGCCCGCTGAGCCACTCGGGGCCCCCTGAGTTTGATTTATTAATTATTTACAAAGTAATGTAAACCCTGTGCTACATAAGTGGCAGATTAAGTTGCCACTTGATGTACATTTTGATGTACTATACCGCAGCAGTCTCTAGCCATTGGGCATCCAAACATTGATATTCACAGTCATACTAGAATATTATGATCACCCCTGGTTTGGAATGAAACCAACCTAGGACAACACATGACATGATTTACTGCACATATAAAAAGTGAGCACACTAGTCAGTTGTAGCAGAGTGCAAAACAATCATCATGGGCAAAGGATGCGATTTGACTGATGTCTGAAAGGGCATGATAGTAGGGTACTGGGTGAAGGGTGGTAGCATCTCAGAAGATGTGGGATGTTCTACAGCTTCTAGAGTGAAGGTGTTCAATAGAGTTTTTAATTGACTTCTCGTACACTGAGGTACACCCAACAATGGTGCCCCATGGGCCATTGATGCCAGAGTGGAACAACGACTCCAGCAAATGGTACAGAGCAATGGACATGCCACATTGGACCAGTTAACCTCTATAATGAACACAGGAGCAATGAGGATAGTGTCAGGGATCACCACTAATTGAACGCTTGTGTAGATGGTAGGTAGACGGTCATAAAATTCTGATATGACTGTGTATATGATACATTTGACCATGTTTTGGTCATGAGATACCCTTTCCCTTTCTTCACAGCCTACATCAACCCACGATTGACCAGTCTGCAAGAAAATAATCAATTTAAAATAAAAAAAGGCTGGGATCCCTGACATACAGTGCATTGGTTACAACATACAGTGCATTGCTCTATTTTGTACAAGAATGTAGAGTTTATGAAGTAATTGCTGCCATGATGGTTTGAAGACTGAAAATTACTTATTTTTCAAGATTGTATTTCACTGCACCACCCAGTGTTGGGCTATTGTAACTCAAGTACTGTTTGTACTCCTTAACTCTGTTTTTTGGAAAATATAGGTGGTTAATTTGGATGTTGTTTTGGTTTTACTGTGATATTTCTGCATTGGTACCATGTTATTTTTAGGGGTGCTGCCAGGGGGTATATGGAGGGGGTGAGTTTACCCACTGTTGCCATGGCAACGCCGGCTGTTGTCAACACGTCATTCTAATAGTGACAAATGGTACTTATTACATCAGTGTTAATTTCCTCCTCAATCAGCCTCAGATGCAGATACTCAGGCTGAGCTGATCGAATTGTGTCAGCGTAATTACTGGCAACAAACCCTATTAAAAGCCTGGGCCGCTGTATCCAGTGTCAGGCCCTATAGACAGACTTATCACTCACTGGCATCTCACTGGTTTCACGAGACATCTCTTCTAGGCATTTTTGGTGGCCTGCAGTTGGAGGTGTATGTGATGGTATTTTCTGTGTAATCACTGCATCACTTGTAAGAATCTTTTCCATTAAACCTTAAATCTTCAGAGTTATTCATTTGGTTCTAGCACTTAAATATGTAAAAGTCCATATTTCTTAATAAAATATTATTATTTTTGATGTTTTGATTATATATTTTATAAATTATATTATTTTTGAGAATTAGTGATGTGAAGAGGAAATACTGAATTGTATGTTTTATCACTAGCAGTTATAGGTTTGCTCATTTGTATTGAGATGCCCTCATCAATATTATAAAATAAGATAATTACATAGTAAGGTGGCATCCAATCAGTTAAGTTGTCACTATTCAGTTACACTGCTGTTGTTTACAGTAATTTATACAACATATAACACGTAATACTACATAATGAGCCATTGAGTTAGTGACATCACAAAGTAATGCAACAATAATCACAAAAATAGCACTTAAAATTATATATTTTTGTGAAATTGATAATATTTTTGGATTTTTTAAGCCTCAATAAATCAATGCATCACATGTCCATAATATATATATATATATATATATATATATAATCAAACTAGTTTTTGAGGCAGTATCAGATATTTGGAGAGCAGCAGGATTTAGTATAGCCAGTAGCTCACCAGATGGGTAATTTCCTCTCGCTTGTTTAGACAGTTGAGGGAACACAGTTCACTAATTGGACATATTTGATATAAATGTGCTAATTGCGTCAATTTAGCTGGCACTGTAATTGGGTCTCTCTCTCTCTCTCTCTCTCTCTCTCTCTCTCTTTCTCTTTCTTAACCTGCATACCTTCACAGAAATAATACCTGATGGTTTGCCTGCAGCCAAATTCATTTTCATAATATACCAAGTCTGATTCAAATTCAGAATTTATTTTCCTATTTAGAAAAACACAGGGCTTATATCAGGCAAATATGTAAAACTTCTCACATGGCCTTGATGGATATCTGTAAGATTTGTTTTCCACTGAGGTTTGAAATGATCCCATAGTTCATTACTCCAAAATATTTCTATTTCTCATCAATAATATATTTTTAGTCTCATAATTAAAGCTTTTTTGTCACTTACATGGTCGCAATTGCAACCTACAACCTTGCAACAATCTAACTCAACTGGTAGCACCTTATTGCTTCTTTCTTATGTGTTTTGTATTTATAATTATTTTAAATATATTGTTTAATCTTGCAATGGAGGCGAGTCAGCAAGCAAAACAAATGCAGACATGTTTATTGTATTTTAACCAGAGCAGTAAAATATCAGTACTAATATTTAATATGAATATTAAAGACAATGAACAATGAAAAATATAAGTATGCTAAACCCATATTTAATTCAGTTATCTGGAGTTAACTAGAGGAAAATATGCAAAAAGGTTTGTCCAGAGTGCAAAGATAAAATTACAAGGCCGGAGAGACAAAAATGAATGACTCAGGCTATTTGTCCATCTTAGGTATGACAAAATAAAGACAATTGACAATTGAGCATTATTGCATCTTCTGTTCAAAAACAGACAAAAATATATATGACTTCTTAATATTAACTAAGTAATATTAATAAAAATAAATACTGAAAATGAATGATATGTGAGAATAACACAGCACATGGGTAATGTAATGACCTGAGTAAAGTTGGCACTGCTTTATGACTGTGCATAAGTTAGAATGAGTTAGCACAATTTTTGGGAGTGATGTCTAAAAGTGTTTTCCAGATAAGTAGTAGTTAGTAGAACATTTTCTGAATGTTAAAAATATTAGATTTGGTTCTTAGAGAAACAAGTTTTTTTTTAATGTTTGTAGATAATTTTATTGAACTTTATTTTTTAAGTTAAAGTACTACTGCTGCAACATTATGAGGACCTCACCTATAGTACATTAACATACTGACCACATGCTCCAAAACCGTTTTGAAACATGGCTTTCAAGTGTCACCAGAAACAATAAATAATAAATAACCAGCTTGTTTATTTATTGTCTGTGCTGAATGTCCTCCAGCTAAAGTGAACTGCAGACTCGTCCCTGTCTCCCGCTCACATTAGCTGATGTCATGATATTCAGAACCAATAAAAATGACTTGCTGATGTTACTTCAAATATTGCCATAACTTTACTGTTTGTCTAACGGAGAACGTTCTGTTAGAAATGTTCCAAAAACTTAATGCAATCCAACTTTACAGGCTAACTTTCCTGGAACATTTAAAAATCACTGCTGAACATTCTTAAAATGTTTTCTGTTTCCTAGGTTAGTAATGCCCTGCTAGCTGGAGCTATTTTATTTTTTTTGGTTCTCTGCAGTAGTGTGTTCCACAGAGCTCGCTTCTGGGACTGTTTCAGTTTTCTGTGTGCCATGATTCTTTGCAAGTGTAGCTTTAATTTTCATTACTATATCAAAATAGTTTCAGGTGTCACATCAAGGGTAAAGTGCTTTAATTGAGAAATTGAGGTTGAACAATCAGAATATTATAAGCATCATTGGCTAATGGTTACTCAGTGGTGAAGCTTGCCACTTTTTTTTGTTGGTTATGTGTTCATTATAGAGGCTAACTGCTCCAGTTGTTGTTCCCCTGTGGCATCAACGGCCTGTGGGGCACCACTGTTAATCCATAAGGAGGCTCGGTGTACATAGAAGTTAATTCTTTGTACAATTTTACTATAGCAGATTCAGAACATTGCACAAAGTTAGCAGATTCTAGTTACCACCCTTCACCCGGTACCCTATGATCATGGCCTTTTGGACATCGGTAAAATCACCTTCTTGGTCCATGATTGTTTTGCACTCTACTACACACACACACACACACATATATATATATATATATATATATATAAACACCTTGTATTCAACATATCTTGTCTCCATTCTGTAACTGTCTTTGTGCTGTGGCTCAGCTCACCTCAGATGTACACCCACTTCTGGGTCTTCCTGGTGTCCCTGCTGTGGATCCCCCTACTACAGGGAATGGCCTGCTTAATGAAGTCACTTGGCCTGTGTTCTGTACCCTTCTGCTGCACTGATTATCAGAATCTCATAACCTCGACGCTCCAGAGAACCTCTAATTTAATATTCTCCATTAAAATCTAACTGGCCATGTCTAACACTAAATAACTGCAGTGAAACATTTATGGACTGCTAATACTGGATAAGTTTAATTTGATATTTTCAAATTCGATTCTATATGTGTTTCCTCTGCTTATAACAGTTTCTGTTGTGACCTGCCTTGCTGGTTATGGGCTTTTCTTCAAATCTCTTTATAAATGTAACTTAAAAATCACATGCAGCTGAAATTTAACTTAATTGAATTTGACATCTGTGTTCAAATATTGTTGATACTGGTATGTTGGTGCTTTGAGACTCTACAGTATCAATGTTGAGTCGCTGCCAAGCATTGGAACTGAGTTAGAGTGACAAACACTGTTCTTGGTGTTTTTTTCTGTGTAGGTATATCACGTTTGTATAGTGCTGGTGTTGTGGCAAAGCAGCTTTACATAAAATCAGCTTTTACAGAAAGGAATCTGGGTCCAAACCCCCAGTGGGTAAGCCAGAGGCAATAGTGGTAAGGAAAACTCCCTTAGAGCAAGTGATATGGCTCTCAGGCTCTTTTTTTTTTTTTTTTTTGGGGGGGGCACATCTGGTGCCATCCTCCTCTGGATGACATCAGATGGCAAAAGATTACACAAAAATAAATACAATTTAAAAAGAAATGGCTAATAAATGTAATCTCAGAATATTATGACGACCTACCTAATTGGGGAAATAACCACCCTTGACTCAGATAATACTAGTGAGACATCGTGGCATGGACTGTGACAGAAGGTTTCTTGGTCCATTGTGATGCATCCATTGCTCATAACGCTCACATCACCGGCCTATGTGACACCACTGTTATGCCATTGGGAGTACAAGAAGTCCATGCTTAGTACACCTTCACTACAGTGGCTTTAAAACTTCACACAAAGTTAGTGGTTTCCAAAAATGCTACCAACCTTTTTCCAGTACCCTATTATTATGCTCTTTTGGACATCAGTCAAATCCCCATGACAATAATTTGCAGCATTATACCTTTCCAGAAATTTCTAATTAGTTAAACCATCATCCTTATTTAATCTAAGCAAATTTGTATGTTTATGGTTGAACGTCTACATATAACCATACTGTATATATGTACGTGTACATATAACCATATGTTATTTTCAGTCATTTAAAAATATAATTAATTCGCTTAAAAGTGTTTTCAGTACAGTAGAAAAGAAGTAAGAATTTGTACGAATATTCATTTTAGTTATTAAATAAAACTATTTGTAATTTATTTATTTATTTACTTTAAGGTGGGGGTGGGGGGGAGTTGTCTCCTAAACGATGCTCAGAGAAAATGTTATCTTGCAAAAACTGTTTCAAATGAGGCGATCTGACAAAAACAAATAACTAAATAGTTAAATAATTAAACAAGTTTAATTAATTTATCAAAGGCGACAAATTGTGCGGTATCAAACTGGCTGGTATTCAGTAGAGGAGTTATGATTTATTAATATTACACATCATGAATTTTAAATATGAATGCCTGTGGCAGCTGGACATTTTTTTCCACATGGTTGGTAACAAAGTTAAATGATTTATTATGTGGAAATGCGACTGAATTTAGCATTACAAGCAACAGATGCTCCATATCAATAAGAAATCTTCATTTGGAACTTAATTGTTTTTTTTTTCTTTTTCTTTTGCAAGTAGAATGTTTAGTAGAGCTTTATTTATTTTTTATCTGGAAATGAATTAAAACTGAAAATGTTATTTTGCCTTTGTTTTATTCTGTTTTTTTTTGTGAAGCAAACACAGCAGTTTCTGCATTCAGTTTGTCATCCCATATTTATTAACTAACATGCTAGATTAATGGTAGTTTAAATACACTATCTATACAATGCTCCATTGTATTATACCATCCACAGTTGGATGCAATAAATGACATTCACCCACACAATAATGCTTATTATTTAAACCAAAAAGTTAATTTTGGTCAGTCCACAAAACCCTGCCATGCACGCTATTGTTGTTCACTGTTCTCCTGATGTTGGACTCATGAACATTAACCAATGTGAGAGATGCCTTTTGGGACTTAGATGATAGCCTGGGTTCCTTGTGACTTTATACAACTGGCTCTGGAGTGATCTTTGTTGGTTGGCCACTCCTATGCCTTGAATTCCCTCCATTAGTACATGATATGTTTGTTGGTGATGTCATAACAAAAAGACTGTTAATTTTTTTTTGCAAAAACAAAGCATCAATTGTTAAGACTTGTCATCAAATCAGGGGCAATTTACATGTAGTTCTGTACATGTAGATCAATCTACAGGCAGTGTGGTCATGTCAGCTGGTGGAGAGTTCTTAGACTCAGGTCATGCAGGTACACTGACCCTAATCAGCCCTGTTAAGGCCTCTCATCCCTTGTAGACCTGCCAATCTAACTCTGGGATTTAGCATTGATTAGCTCCAAGCACACTAATGAGGCTAAATCTTCCCATGTGCAATAACAGGGCCATGAATGCGTAATTATATTTTTATGTAGTGTCAACAGTGGACCTAAGCTGCAGATTTAGTAAATAACACTTAAAACAGGTTTTCACACAACTTAAATAAAAATAAACAGAACCAAATTAAACAAAAGTGGCAAAATATGATACTTTATATATATATATAGGTGTGTGTTGCAGAAGTGTTTGAGTCTCTACTTTTAATATCCTGTGACCTCGTTGTGCAGTAATAAGTGCAGGTAAAGGTTACCCCAACTGTTGACTCAGTCCTGCACATCAAATAAGGGAAATTTTAGCCCATTTCACTATACACAACAGCTTCAAGTTTGGAATGCTGTAAAATGTCCTAAAATAGACTACTCACTTCAGGACCTTTATATAACATTTCAGGAATGAATTAGTCTTTCCAAAACAATTTATTCTTCTTTTATCCATTTTTTGGTAGAAAAATGTGTCTTTTTTCAAGGCCCTATCTTAAAAGATCTTACCCCATACCATGGCACACCTGGCTTTTGGACTTTTCGATAATAATCTGGTTGCATGTCAGAAAACCTTTGCGCTTGGGTGCCTTGTGTTTTGCCTTCCCGGGGATTGGGCTTAAGGGCTGCTCGTGGAGCACCAGCCCTGGCTGTACATACCTGCTACTTTTAATAGTCAGGTTATTTTCCCATTAAATCTTGACTTATCTGGCCCCGAGTGGTTCACCTGGCTAAGAGTATGACACTATGTCCAGCATCTACTGATTGGTCCATTCGGAGCTGGGGATCTTGCAATTTCGTCCAAGCGTGTTGGCTCCCCAGTGACGATGTATCAGCGGTAGTTTGAAAAGAGGCGGTGGCGGCATCACACGCAACGAATGAGTCTTGTACTTGACTTCACCCTCCTAGAGTCAGGGACATTGCAAAAGTGATGGTGAGAGTCCTAACGGATGGGATGGGGTAATTGGCTACCACTACATTGGGAAGGGGATAAAATTGGCAAAAAAAATACATAAAAAAAAAAAATCTTGACTAATTACTTGTACATTCTTGGAATTTTTCGCATAGTTTGTTATGTAAATGCAAATAGTTAAAAAGATTACTTGTAAACACTATATGTTTACTTATTAAATGCCGTGTATCTGGCTGTAGAATAAAGTACTGCATCTTTTTCCGCTTTGTTTTCATCCAGACATACAGCTTGTACATGTATGTACAGGTTTAATCCCCCTGTTTTTATTGCACATACACATATAGATCCCCATTCCCCTCCTCTCTCTCTCTCTTTCTCCCTCCCTCCACTTACTCAACCCCCACCCCCTTTCCCTGCTGCTGGTAGAGGGGGTCTTGCACAACTGCATTTAAACTAGGAGCCAGAATCCCCTCAGGATATCAAATCCTGGATGCCCATTTCTAACTAGGTCATTGCTTACAATAGCTGCAGACTCCTTTTTCCCCCACTTCGCCTCCCTCGCACTGCCTTACCCTCAAACCCTACATGCCACTAGCTGTGTTCGGCAGTCTGCATGCATCCACATCTGTGGATTTTCAAATGGTTTTTTTAGCTTGTGCACAGATGCAGTGGCTGAAAAGGATGCAGGAAATTCATAAAAATGCAACTGACAATGAATGGAACTAGTCAAAGGACTAAAACGAACTGGGCAATATTATTGCCATCATCTCATATATCCTAAATAGAAGCATTATTTTATTTAGATTTTAAGGGGAATAAACATATTGTTGTATCTATTTTTAAGACAAAACAGGTCAATTTAATATACATGTATGTTAATGTAGAGATTTTTACTGAGCATTTCTATTGTTCTATTGGCCATAAAGGATTTACACAATGTTAATCACAGCTCAAATTTTTAAACTGTGTAAAAAACCAACATCAAAAAAAAAAGAACGACATATTTTTGATATGACAGTGATCAAATGCTTTTGTATTGCTTTATTCCACTCAAAGAATGCAGCAACACTGAATCACTGTTGTGGTTTTAATGCATTCTGCTTTAAGCCGGAGGTGAAAGACCAAACATCAGCTCAGTAGCAACACACTCACGTCCAATAGTTCAATACTGCTCTCCCTGAGGTGTGTCTGTGCCTTCAAAGAGGGCAAGCATAAAGATCCTTTTATCTGATGGAAAAAAAAGCATATTTCACATGCATCCATTCATCTGTCTATAGGACATTACATACCGCTCGTGTTTACATTATGACAGCAAGGTCACTGATGAGCATTTTACTGATTCTCTCTCTCTCTCTCTCTCTCTCTCTCTTTGACTCTCTCTCCTAGGATCAAGATATCTCATTACATCCACAGGGGCCTTGTATATTCTGGATGTGCAGTCGGAGGATGCTGTGAACATCTACCGCTGCACCACACGCCATCGCTACACAGGGGAGACCAGACAAAGCAACAGTGCCCGATTACTTTTATCAGGTATGTTTGGCATAGGAACTCTTGGAGATGTCCAAGCTTTTTAATGTAGTTTGACTGAATTCCCCAAATTACCACGGAAACATCAACATTATGAACACTGACCACTGCATTTCAAGGTCTAAAATGTATTAGATGACCAGTCGGTTTGCGATGATGAAGAGGTGTGCCCAAATCTCATAGTGGGAGGTGCTAGAGCAACAGCATCTCCACCTCATAACATATTGGTGCCAGATACCACAGGGCATGTTCAGAGCTCTGGTAGATTCCTTTAGTTGGAAGGACGAAGCTGTTTTGTTGACATGTGGAGAACCAGCAGCATGTGAGGCAGGTGTTCACAAATTTTGGGCTCATTGATGTGTCAGCATTATATCATAGAAGCCACACTCAGAAACTGAAGACCTTTGCCTTGTGCCTTGCTGCCACTGCCTTGAGTGTCTTAGAAGGCTAATTATGAATGAAGTACTGGCAGCTAGCTCACTTTTTACATTTCTTTACCTGAATGATATTATTGAATGATATTTATTATATATTATATATTAATATATTAATATATATTGAATGATATTATCAAATGGATATTATTATGGCATTTATGACCAATCTTTGTACATTTAAGTAGCATTCAGGTGCAGTGCATTGAGATCTTTACAGGCACAAAAGTGTCCAATGAGTCATATCACATCCTTTGCCCATGATGACTGATTTGTACTGTGCTGCAACTGACTGGTGTGCTCGCTTATTTATGTTTATTTATTTATTATGTTATATATAACGTTTTCTTTTACAGATTACTCGCTACATGTACATTTTAGGATTATGTTGTATTACTTTGGGATAGCATGTCCAATTTAAAGTCATATAATTTTATAAAAAATCTTTAGTTAACGATGTGGGTATGCATATTAGCAAAAGGGTGCCTGTTAAAAGTTTTGGCATAGAGCTGTAAGTGATTTTCCCATCTTTGTCTATTTTACAGCTGAAAAATCTTGTTTTTAATGTAAACATGCTAGTAAACACCATATTTTTTATAAAGTATCTGTCATTGATTGTTTTTCTTTCTCTCTCTCTCTCTCTCTCTCAGAACCTGTGGACTCTGCTCCTGTGATTCTGGATGGCTTTGAGCAGAAGGAGGTCATGGTGGGTCGTCGGGTGGAGCTACCCTGTAAAGCATCCGGTCACCCGCCGCCTCGTTACCGCTGGCTGAAAGACAACAGCCCACTTGAGTCAGACAGCCGCTACCACCAGAGTGTCTCTGGCCTTCTGATTGAAGCCACTCGGCCCAGTGATGGGGGAAATTATGTGTGTGAAGTATGGAACAGCTTTGGAAATGCAAAGGTTGTGGGCCGGCTGGTTGTCAAACGTGAGTTTGCATTTTGTACTTTGATGGGAAAATAGTTTATGAGTGAAATGTTACGTTTTAATTCAGTTGAGTTAGCCTGGTAAAACCTGTTTTTAGGTTGACATTTTTTCTTCAGTTCAGGGTAAAATGACATTTAAGTTATGATTTTTTATTATTTTTTTGGTTAACTGCCAAGCACTTATAGATAAAACTAATTCTGCCATGATAGTGAACAACTTTCAGTACATTTTATTGACACTTTTGCTCCAAAATGGCTCTACGCCATTTTTATTGTAGTATTTTAGGTAATTGCTATTGGTCTAATCTTGATTAAGTGTTCACACAATGTAAAAACTGTTCAAAATGAAAAAAATAAGTTTTGTTATGAAATGTATAAATGTATAACACTCGTGAAAACATTGTGGTGCTGAAATTGAATTGAAATTGTTGGTTTATTCCTCTATGTGTGTGTGTGTGTGTGTCCTTCTCCAGAGCCGTTGAAGGCAGTGGTCAGTCCGCGTAAGGTGCGAGGCAGTGTGGGCAGTCAGGTGTCTCTGTTCTGCAGCGTCACTGGTTCTGATGAGTACGACATCACATGGTATAGAAATGGAGAAAGGATACACCATGGTCCCAATGTCCGCATCACTGGCATCAACCACGAGAACCTGGTGATGGAGGGCATGGCCAAGAGTGATGGAGGTTCCTATCAATGTTTCGCTCGCAACAACAAGATGTCCACCCAAGATTTTGTTCAGGTCGTCTTAGAGGGTGAGTACAACTATTGTGCTGCTTTTGATGTTACACATGTTGATGCAAGAAAAGACATACTGTACATGTACCGTGAATTAAGTGTGTATTCACTGTAATCTGAAATATTTGATGAGCAATCAATAGAGCAGAAACAAAATTATTCCTTTTAAAGTTGAGTAGTAATTTGCGATTGGCCAGTAGGCTGAATGAATGAGTGACATAGTACTGGGAGTGTTAAGCAATGATGAGCGCCGCAGCATTACGTTTTTATTGTAGAACTTTCGCTTCTGCTTTCATATACCCAGCTAACAATTTTTTTTTTACAATTTTCTGAGCATTACAAATGTTACAAATTTGATTCTTAGAATGTTCAATCTGTCAATTTTCCAAATGTTTTTAGTTAATGTTTTTAATGTTCGAGAAACATTGCTGCAATTTTACGTGGATTCTACATATTGAAATATTGGACACATGCACAGACAAAACTCCATTCAAAACCATTTAGAAACATGCCTTTAAAGTGTCACCAGAAACAATAAATAATAAATAAACAGCTTATTTAGAGGAGATCAATTATATTGCTTAATTATATGACAAATGACTTACCTTTGTGCTGTCTGCGCTGAATATCCTCCAACTTAAATGAACAGTAGACTTGTTCCTCTCTCTCATTCACTCTGTTACCTGGGTAGTATGGGCGGCACGGTGGCTTAGTGGTTAGCACGTTCGCCTCTCAGTGCTGAGGTCTTGAGTTCGAGTCCGTATCTGAGTGGAGTTTCCATGTTCTCCCCGTGTCTGTGTGGGTTTCCTCCGGGGTCTCCGGTTTCCTCCCACAGTCCAAAAACATTCTGGGTGATCCCCTAGTGCTCGATGCAGTCCTCCAGGTGGACGGTCGCTTGCGGTTGAGAGTATGCTGTGCGCGATTGGCTGCCGCTTCTCACCGGTGTGTGTAAATGGAGTGTGTTGATTGTAAAGCATCCTTGGGTGTCTACAAAGGCGCTATATAAGTATAATGTGTATGTAGTAGTGTTAAATGGCTTCCGGTCATGGTGTTAACAAGCATCACAACAACAAGAAATATATTTTATATAGAATAATTATCGTTTTACATACAGAACACAATGAAAAATAAATACAAAAGACTTAACATCACTCTTATGGGTTTACGCTCTGTTTTAGAGTGTGCTGGTGTGGTCCAGCCTTGTTTTGTACACCAGTTCTCAGGGTACTCGGCTGCTATTTATTTTCGCACCTATTATAAATCAAATATATAGTTACAGTACAACTGAAATAATCTAGATATCACCCTGCCATTCTTTAAAGAATTTCCAAAAGGGATAAATTAGTTCTTATAAATATTCTTTGTGACCCAAGGTATCCTATAATGCTTATAATGCAAGTCAAATTCGGCAAAATGCATGAGTGGGATCCTCACCAATTTGCTGGACTTTTTCCCTACTAATAGACGAATGTATCTCACAATATTTTGGGGGATTTTTGAATAATTGTCTTTGCCATATTCACCATCCTGAAGAGTTTGATATTATCTATACCCCCTAGGATTCTGTACCAAGCGTATCTGTTGTTAGAACACTCCACCAAATTTGCACGCCAAAATGCACTGCTTACTGAGAAGCTGTTCAGAATTAGCTGTAAATCTAAGTGCATGATATAATGCATAGATATTTAAAGTTCTATGTGCAGTAACATACTTGCTGTTATCAACCAGGTTTGCTTGAAAACCTTGAGAAACAAGCCCCTCAGCACTGTATCATAGTAGTTTAATGTAGAAATGCAATACTGGTTGTCTTTGTGTTTATGAAATAACTGTCACAGATATAAGCTGTGCAGATATCTGCCACAACAGCCATGACAAACTAGACTTCTATCCATGATGGAGGGAAATCCAGACATGTTAACTACCCTCCTGTTGGCTGTACGGAAGATTTGTGGGAGGATGGAAACTAGCATGCGCTAAACAGTTCAGGAGGAAGTTTGATGGTTCTACTATACTACAAATTCAGCTGACGTCACAACAATAATAAACCCTGCTTGAATAATTAATTATAGAATGCCTTCATTGTTTGTTTTCCACAAACTTGGTTGGATTGGGTTGGTTGGCAGTTACCCAGCCTTGCGGAACTGTTCATTGATCCCACCACAACTTGATTCTGCTGTTTCTCTTCCCAGGTTCTGAATCCCTGAACCACCTGGAAGTGTCTTGAAGGTCTTTGTTTGCTAGCATATGAATCAATTCTATTCAGAGCAGAATGTTATGAAGCAATGACTGTGAGAAAGGTCTAGTTAGTCATGCAGTTGGCACAGTGTTCATTGGTGGGATATAAGCTTCAATTACTTGCTAACACAGGCAGCAGGAGTGGGATATCTGTCAACTATACATTTCCTGTTTATGTTCCATCTCTACATCCAAAATTCCATCCTAGGAAAGATTAGCTCACTCTCTCAGACTCTTAATTTCAGGGCTGTGGGGTTGAGCCCCATGTTGGGCACTTTGTTAGGGGGCAGCTGTGGCCTGGTGGTTATGGATATGGTCTTATAAGCAGAAGTTTGCGGGTTTGATCCCCTAGCAAGACATGACTGAAGTACCTTGTAGCAAGGAACCTAACCCCCAGCTGCTCCCTGGTCACCATGTATAGGGCTGCCCCCTGCTTCGGGCATGTTTGCTCATTGTCCCATATTTTGTTCACTAGTGTGTATGTGTGTGTGTGGAGGGGCTTCACTGACTGAATAGGTTAAATGCAGAGGTCAAATTCCTCTGTATTGGACAATGATTGTTCACATTCACTTAAAAATACTAGCTACATCACATTTGCTGCATTGCAAAACTAATAAAGCAAATGACACCAGATATGCCAGTCTTTTGCTTTTAGGTGTAGAGAAGCAGGCACCAATCATCCACCAGAGCACTGCCTTACTACGTATTTTAACTTTAACCCCAATCAACCCCACTTAATCTATCAATTATTGTCTTCAGAAGCTCTTGATTAGCTGAAGGAGGTGTGGTAGATTTGATTGGAGGAGAATTTGGATTGAAGGTAGGGTTGGTGACCACTGATGTAGTCTGACTGCTCTCAGACCTTCAGTCAGCTGCATCTACCTGAGCCTGGTTGCTGGGGTAACTGTCTCCCATTGCCACAGAACTGTATAAAGAGGTATTGATCATCTCTAATGATGTGGAGCAAGCCAGGATGATCAGAGAGCTACGAAGAGCCATGATTTCAAGGCAAGCTCGAAAACACAGCTGTTTTTTTGGCTTGCTAAGTGTTCAGCTAAAAAAAAGAAAGAGAGAGGGAGAAAATGAAAGAAAGGAGAGTGAGTTACTGCTTTTGTTGGAGAGATTTTTACCAGCTTTGCTTAGTTACTGTCATGGCCATCGTTATGTGTCCAGTAGGGTGGTCCAGGGTATGCATTATTTTTTTTTCTTTCCTGGCACCCTTCCATTTGATACTACTATTGTGGAAAGGTAAAAGTGTCATTTTTTCATCAAGATGAGTTGATATTTAGTGTATTTTGCATTGAGCCTAAATACCTTAAATTTTGATAAACATTTCACTGCATTGTTAAATCCAGCAGTAGATTAAAATAAGAGGGTGAGAGTTTGATTTTTTGGAAGTCGAAAATTTTGGACCACCCTACACAGTAAATCTGCCAGTGTTAAATCAACACTATTAGAGTTAAATTAACACTGGGACTGTTATATTTTGACACCCTCAGTGTTAATTTAACTCTAATAGTGTCGATTTAACACTGGCAGATTTACTGTGTAGTGACCAGGTGGACACTATAGGTAGACACATTGTCTTCTTTAATCATTAGGCAGTAAACAGACAATTTAGCCACCATTTGTACAGACATAGTTATATATGTTTAAATGTTTGCATGCAAAAATTTACCATGTAAACTGTACATTGTAAAAACTACACAGTAAATCTGCCAGTGTTAAATCAACACTATTAGAGTTAAATTAACACTGGGAGTGTTACATTTTGACACCCTCAGTGTTAATTTAACTCTAATAGTGTTAATTTAACACCGACATATTTACTGTGTAGCTAAGTTAAAAACAGGCTGAATATCCATCTACTGCATGAAACACTTCTATGACGTTAATGTGTGGACTACTGTGACTTGTTCATTGTATGCAGCTATTAAAGTACTTAATGTGAACATACACAGTCATATGAAAACATTATGACCACCTAACTAATTGTGAGATTAACCTCCGTTGGCTTGAAATGTTCATCAGTGGTGATCCCTGACACTTTCCTCATTGCTCCTGTGTTCAATATAGAGGTTATCTTGTCCACTGTAACACATTGATTGCTCTGTACCACTTGGCAACATCTTTCCCTTCTGCCATAAATGGCCAATGGGGTACCTCTGTTATACCGTTGGGAGACACTCAACTCAAAGCAGCTCTAGAAGTTATGAAGAACTCATTTATGCATGCAGCAAACCCTGTCATGTGGCATCTGTGACAGGGCCGGCACTCCGTCCATGCGGACTGCACACTGTGCATGGGGCCCCAAATCTAAATGGGGGCACCACTTACTTACTTCTCCACTGCACACCCTCAACCCCCCCCCCCCCCCCCACCAATCCTTGCATACGGAGTGAGCAAAAAAACATTTCATGACACACACACATCCTCCAGCCCAACATTCCTGGCGCTTAAGGCACCCAGATGCCTAGGACCATTCATGATCTGTGATGTCACAGGTTGACTTCTTTCCAAATCAGGTGTGATCATAATATTCTGATATGACTGTGTATTATCTGACTAGCTGTCTTGCTTCATAACTATTGATACTCTCAATTGATGACAGGTTAAATTATAAATAAACAAGCATTACTCAGTACACAGTAAATCTGCCAGTGTTAAATCAACACTATTAGAGTTAAATTAACACTGAGGGTGTCAAAATGTAACACTCTCAGTGTTAATTTAACTCTAATAGTGTTGATTTAACACTGGCAGATTTACTGTGTACTGTCCAATAAACATAGTATAGCAACAAGTCAGAAGCTAGAACTTGTTTTAGCATGGAAATATTCACAATGTACAACACAAGGCATGTACATCTTACATTCCTCTACCCACAGATTCTGTTTGCTGTAAACATATGTTTTTGGAACGCACCTGTAGAGCATAACTGCAATCTGATCAAATAATTATCAGGCAATTATGGAATAATTACCAGCTGGGGGAATTGGAGGAAGTAGAGCAACGGCCGCATGGGAGATGAGTTTACTTTGGTGTAGAATGTTTAACATCAAATCTAATCATCAACTGATGGTTTATCACTGCCATTGCAGTATCTCAAGACCAGTCCATGGCTGGGAAACCCAGCATTAGTATTATGACTAAATAACATTAAGAGTATTCAAAAATAGTTTATCTTGCTTTTGTTGGAGGAACTGTCTAGGGAAGGCTTTCTAGATTCTGGAGCATTGCTGTGAGGATTTGTTTGCATTCAGTAGCGAGAGTGTTACTGAGGTCAGGACGTTGGATCACCAGCCCCACCTCATCCCAAAAGTACGGGAGCACCTTCACCTTTAAATGTAGCTAATTGTAGTAAAGCAGCTGATAATGATCAGAAACGTTAAAGCAGATTAGGGAGTACAGTATGTCTGCATTCTTTTCCATATACTGCTGTTGTCATTTCTACTATTTTCACTAGTGCCACCTTTCCACACAATGCTGCTTCTTTTCTAGTTTAACCATAATAATCATGTCATTTCTTGTTCTGTCTCCCCAGATGGCACGCCCAAGATCCTGTCAGCTTTCAGTGAAAAGGTAGTCAGTCCCAATGAACCCATCTCCTTGGTTTGTCACGTCAAAGGCACCCCCCTGCCCACCGTCACCTGGACGCTGGACGACGACCCCGTCATCAAGGACAGCCACCATCGCATGGACCGCGTCATTACAGCAGAAGGCCACGTGCTCAGTTACCTGAACGTCTCCCATACACAAGTCACAGATGGTGGAGTCTACCGCTGCACGTGCAACAATTCGGCTGGATCGGTCTCCTACCAGGCGCGAATAAACGTAAGAGGTGCTTGTCAGATCAGCTCCTCCAAAACCAATTAAATAAACACTCTTACATCACACCTTTATTACACTTGTACCTAAGCTTTTTATTTCTGTTTGAGAGATGTTGGCTCAAGTTTCATTCTCTGGAGAAAAGTTTGCCGTTTTATGTGCACTGTAAGCCAAAAGTTTGGAAGTGACTGTAATGATAAATATAAATGTATATTGTTTCAAGGGCTACTTATATGAATTTTTGAAAGAACAGCCATATACACAGTCATATCAGAATATCATGACCACCTCTGATTTGGTATGAAAAAGGCCACAGATGCAATGTGACAGGGTTTGCTGCACATATTAATAAGCGAGCACACCAGTCAGTTGTAGCAGAGTGCAAAACCACTAATTGACTGATGTTCATTGTAATAATGTACTGGGCAAAAGGTGGTATCATCTCAGGAACTACTAATTTCATGGGATGTAGAGCCCAGGTGAACTTCTTGTACACTGAGATAGTGCCCTTCAGGCCATTGATGCCAGAGCGCAACGAGTGGTACAGAGCAAGTGATGCAAAACAGTGGACCAGTTAACATCTATAATGATCAAAGGACCAATGAGGACAGTGTCCGTGAACACTCCAAACTAAGGATGGTTCCTACTATTATTTAGGTGCTCATGATATTCTGATAAGACTAATCAGGTTATTTTTTAATGAACGGTCATTTATTGTGTTATAAAACTAAAGGGTTTGGTGTCTATACAGGAAACTTATTCCTTATTTGTTTTGTTTTCTGGTGTCTCTTTCAACCCTAACATGTTAGTCTAACTTATAAATGGTACTTGATACTTAATCGTGATACATTTCAGTAAAATGTTACAACTGAATAAGGTTAATTGAATAATTAAATTAACAATGTTACCTGGTCATTAGAGTTAATAGCTCACACCATGAGTTCGTTATATGCTTTTAGGCTTCAAAGTCTTAAGAAATGTCTGTCACAGATTATGTTGCTGATGGCCTGTAGCACTTTCTACATGAACCTGTATTACTGCATAAAAAACCTGGAATCATCTCTTCTGGAGTGATGAAACATACATTACCAAGCAATCTGATGGATGAATCTGGGCTTGGGAGATGCCAAGAGCATAGCACCTACCTCAGTAGATAGTGGAAGTGATAACACTTGGTGGAGGAGGACTAATGGTTTGTGTCAGCAGTTGTAAGAGGGCTGGATATACAGGGGTTAGACAATGAAACTGAAACAGCTGGTTTTAGACCACAATAATTTATTAGTAGGTGTAGGGCCTCCTTTTGTGGCCAATACATCATCAATTCGTCTTGGGAATGACATATACAAGTCCTGCACAGTGGTCAGAGGGATTTTAAGCCATTCTTCTTGCAGGATAGTGGTCAGGTCACT
>BRDA01002954.1:36641-46744 GCA_036984385.1 Crenuchus spilurus | reverse complement strand
AAGCGGAGACAACAGGTACACAAAAGCACATGGCCCAAACATAAACACAGAATGTAAAGAAAAGCACAAGGATGTGGGAACAAAACTGGAACACTGACCAGACTGAGACCTGAACAGAGACTAGAACAGTCTAAAACCTGACAGACTGGTGCTTTTTAACAGTTTGGGCTAGGTCACTTGGGATAGAAAAAGACCATTTCCTGTTTCAGCATGACTGCAGTACTGTGCAAAATCTATACAAACATGGTTATATGAGTTTGGTGTGGAGAAACAGCACAGAGCTCCGACCACAACCCTACTGAAAACCTCTGGGATGAATTGGAACATCAGTTGCAAGCCAAACCTTCTCATCCAGCATCCTCACAAATGTTATTTTGGTTGAATAGGCACAAATTCTCAGTCAGGCCAACATCTTGTGCAAAGAGAGTGGAAGCTGTTGTATCTGTAAAAGCGGGAACTCCATGTGAATACCTATGATTTTGGAATAGGATATCCAACAAAAAGGTGTGATATATCATATAGAAGACATCACTGCAAACCAGTGTAATGTTTTGGAATCCTGATGTGTTGGTTGTTGGTGAATATTTTTACTTCCATGCTTTTGGCTTGTAATAAATCACTGTATATTAACAGTAAAATACTGCCAGCATAGATTTTACAGGGCATCTACTAGTACAGTGGTAACCCTACTTACGAGTTTAATTCGTGCAGGAGCCAAGCTCGTTAGCTGGTTTGCTCGTTAGCTGGATGCATTTTCCCCATAAGAATACATGTAAAACTGATTAATCCGTGTCAGCCGGCCAATATACAGTATACTTTAATATGCTAAATAATGTGTTTATATGGGCTTTTTAAAACATAAACGAGACGACGACTTCGCTCATGTAGGCTGACGGCTAAGGAGGACAGGCGTACGTGTATGGCATGGTTACACTTATCATATGAAAAGTAAAAGTAATATTTATCTAACTTTCTTGTTCACTACCTTTTGCTACCTTTGCGTCGCTTTCACTAGCACTTTCACTTTTACTGGACAGCGGTCAAAGGTAATGACTGACCTCTTCTTCTATGCTAGCATCTAGGGGATGCTACGACCGCAGCGCCCCTAGCGGTTTGGCATACTTGAAGAAATTTACGCTACTTGTTACTTGGAATTTTACTCGTTACCTGGAACAAAAATATTCCGAGATCTTGACTCGTTACCTGGAATACTCGTTAGTAGGGATGCTCGTAAGTAGGGTTACCACTGTATTTATTTTAACAGTATTTTACTGTATATCAAATTACAGTTTGCAATATTAGAATTACTTTTTACAGCACATGCAAGCATGTTATTGTGATTTTACAGTGCAGTATATTAATGCGTATTAGATATTATTACTAAAGATTCTGCCAGCTTTGCTTCTTCAGCCAGTTGCAACTGAATAGGTCGTCAGTTCTCCTTCCCAACACTACTATAGCAGAACACAAAATAACAGTAATGGATGTGCATGTTTCACTCTTTATTTACTCATTAACAGAAAAGTTTGCACCCAAATCAGAGCTTACATAATGCCCAAATACACATCGAAGTCATCTCTACAGCTAATCTTCACATCTATGGTAACTACACAAACCCCATTTTAAACTTCCCATAAAACCCCAACTAAAGTCTACTTATGCTTACACAACAAATAACAAAACAACAAACAATGCAAAAACTGAGGGATGTGTGCATTCCGTTGTGCCTTTACTAAAGCTAATTTGCATTAACTACTGACCTGCTCATGGGAATGCTGTGCCCAATATTGCTGTTTATTTAAAGTTCTTAATTACTTACAATTTATTTAACTGAGACAGCTTACATTGTTAATGATAAACCATGAAAGAGTAATCCTGAGAACATTTGACAACAGGGGCATCTGACCATGTGCAGATGTCATGTCTTTGAGAAAATACGGTACTGTACTGTAAAATACTGTTGTCATATGATGCTATTATACAGTAATAAAGCCTTGCTATTCACAGTATTACCATATTGAATCAAAAACAATACCTTACTATTGTAATGAGGCTGTATTTTAACCCTAACATTTTACACTGCAGGGCTGAAGATGTCTTTGAGAAAATACTGTACTGTACTGTAAAATGCTTTGCTGGTGTTCTATGTCATTCATATGCAATAATACTGTGAGCAAAGCAGCCTTACTATTCACAGTATTACCTTATTTTTCCAAATTAAAAACAGCATCTTACTTTAAAGTGGCTGTATTTTACAACATATTTACAGTGTATGGATCATATAGTTATATAAGGAGGTACTTCTAGATTAAGCACAGTAAAAACAGTTGCAGTGATTTATTGCACACAGTGTCATTTCTTTTACATGCACAACATTTCTGTGATTTATTGCAGTTTTTGCTCACTTAAAAATACAGTATATCCAAGAGCAATGAAACTTGAACTACAAAAAGTTATTTTCATGCATGTCCTATTTGTTTTGGGGTTTTTGTTTTGTTTTGTTTGTTTGTTTTTGTTTGTTTGTTTGTTTGCATTTTTATGTTATATTTATTTGAATGGCTTTTCTTTTCCATTCTTTCTCAGTATCTGGATTTTTTTATCATTGAAAATTCTGCTGCTTTGTAACTGTAATGTCACATGTTTTTATCATTTGTGCAAAATGTGTAATATGCTTCTTTTTTGTTAATTTGTCTGCAGTTAATTTTTTGTATTATAGGTACCACTTTGTACTGTATATTGCCTTTTATCTGTCATTATAGGCATAATGGACAGTACATTTTTCCATGAACAGGGGTATGAATGCTCAAACTGATTTTTCGCTGTCCCAAACAGGTCCCGCCAGTATCCGTCCAATGAAAAACCTCACTGCCATTGCCGACCGGGAGATGTTTATTCACTGCCGCATCATTGGCTACCCCTATTACTCCATCAAATGGTATAAAGATTCCAAATTACTCCCATTCAACCATCGCCAGAGTGCCTTTGAAAACAATGGCACAATGAAGCTGATCAATGTGCAGAAATCGGATGAGGGAGAGTACACATGCTACGTTCTGGTGGATCCTGAGAAACAGATCCATAGAAGTGTCCACGTCACTGTGAAAGGTCAGCTGTAATGTAGTTTATTTATGTAGAAATGATGTGCATATTTGTATCAGTTACATTTCTTTTTAAGTGTACACTGTACCCCATCTTTTGCCATGCATAATTTGCATTTATTATACTCTAGCCCATCATTACTGGTGGATTACAGACCATCGATCATTTTTGGTAGGAGAACTAGTCTCTAGCAACTCTGACAGTGAGGTGTTTAAACTCTGATACGTTTACATTTTTGATACTATGATAAAATCCACAAATGCTGCTGCTACAAAGACTCTTCCACAGGTCCTCTGTGGTAGAACGGTGAGTTAGGACCACTAAATTTTAGCTCAGATTTGGTTTGCTCTCAAGTTGTTGACAGTGAGTTTACAATTCAAGTTTATGACCACTGTTCCACTACTAGAAAATTAAGAGTCATGAACACACTAAAATAGGAGATATTAGTCTATAAACAAGCTCAATAAGCAATCAATAAACTAGACAAGGAGATATTAGTCCACAAAACAACCTCAATAAACACTATTAAACAGTAAAATAAGATATATTAGTCCATAAACACTCCTCAATAACTCAATAAACACTACAGAAGAATAGCTGATATTAGTCCATAAACAACCTCAATAATATATTAATAGATAGTCCGATTACGGCACCAAACATTTGAATATTTTGAAAAATATATATATATTTAGAATTATTTTATAATATTATTTTCATAATTAAATTAAAAAGGCTAAACTGTTATATATTTTAGATTCATTACACTTAAAGTGACATTTCAGTGCTTTTTTTTGTTTTTGTTTTAACGTTGATCAGTGTGGCTTATAGTTCATGGGTTGTCTGGCAAAACAAGCCCATTAATATTATGGTCAGAAAACTATTTGGTAGATGTTTTGGCAGTGAGGGAAGGTGCTAAGTCCTACTCAAACAGGAAACCAGCATCTTGTCAGCAGATGGAAGCATGAAATGCTCTACAATCTCCTCACAAACAGCTGCATTGACTGTGGACTTGATAGAACACAGTGGGCTCTGCACTCTTCCTCTTCCTCAACCTTGAATTGCAAATGAAATGCAAATCTGACTTTCATCTGAAAAGAGGACTTTGGACCACTGAGTAACAGTCCAGTTCTTTTTCTCTTAAGTCCAGGTAAGACACTTCAGATGGTGTCTCTGGTTCAGGAGTGGTTTGATATTAGATAGTTGTAGCCTGAGAGATAAACAGTGTTTATGAATGAATGAATTAATGTTACCCTTATATAGCACCTTTCTCAAACCTAAGGACACTTTACAATTAACACACTCAATTTAGAACTCAACCACACTCACCGGTGAAAAGCGGCACACCGTACTCTCAACCAGAAATGACCGATCACCTGGAGGACTGCATTGAGCAGAAGGGGGATCACCCAGAACAGAGTGCCAAACCATATCTGGACATACACACACACATTCATACACACAGACATACACTTTTATTCACACACACATTCTAGTCATTTTTAGAGTAGCCAATTCACCTGATCTCCATGTTTTCGGACTGCGGGAGGAAACCAGAGACCCCCATAGGAAACCCACACAGAGACGGGGAGAACATGGAAACTCCACCCAGATGGGGACTTGAACCCAAGACCTCAGTGCTGAGAGGTGAACGTGCTAACCACTAAGCCACCGTGCCGCCAAACTGTTTGAATCGTCTTTTATTCAAACTCATAATTAAATATTCTCATCATTTGAAATACTGCACAGTAAATATGTCAGTGTTAAATCAACACTATTAGAGTTAAATTAACACTGAGGGTGTCAAAATGTAACACTCTCAGTGTTACTTTAACTCTAATAGTGTTGATTTAACACTGGCAGATTTACTGTGTGGATTTCTGATTTACCTGAACTATAAGCCATACTGATCAACATTAAAACAAAAAATGCTTGAAATTAATTTAATTACTATCTCAGTTTATGCTTAATCAATATAAAAATACCTTTTGAATTCAATTCTGAGCAAAAACTGGAACAAATGAACAATATTCACAATATTCTACTTTTTATGTATGACTTAAGACAGACAGAAAGACAGATACCACTAATAATGCTTTTGCAAAAATAATTGCTAAATTTCTGGTGGAGAGTAAACAGCTGTACTAAAGACTATAAACACACTGCCAACTTGTGGAAGACACAAAGACTCAACTAAAAAGCACTGACACTGTCCTACCTCACCCTTCTACCTCAGAATGTTACATCATCTAAATGTGGTCCCTTCCCAATGATGGCACATTTGTGAAGTAACAGGTGACAGTATATGTAATTGTATACTTACAACAGGCATTTCTTAACATGATTACAAGGTATATGTTCCTGATAAAATGTCTAATTATGGTGTTTTTCTACTGCAGCAGTAAGAATGCAGAATCTTCTGATTCACTCTGTGTTCGTTTTTTGTGTTTTTGGTCCAACTGACTTGCACCCAAATGAAATGAAAATTCAAAGCGTGGCCCCAATTTTATCGCTCTAACATAACAAACCACACAGTAAATATGCCAGTGTTAAATCAACACTACTGGAGTTAAATTAACACTGAGGGTGTCAAAATGTAACACTCTCGGTGTTAATTTAACTCTAATAGTGTTGATTTAACACTGGCAGATTTACTGTGCACCCAGTGTCAAAACACCATTTTGTTGACAATTATACAGGGTATATATGTGACCCCGCCAGGGAAAACCAGGCCAAAGTCTTTTTTTTTTTTTTTTTCAAAATTAGATTTGATCAAAACTACTTTTTTGTGAATTTAAGTTTTGTTTTTGATTTAAAAAATGTACTACAATAGATATGAGACTATTATCTTTCATTTACAGCAATAATACCGAGTGGCTAAGTTTTGTCGCTAATGTGAGTGACATGATATTGACACGATATCTCAATAAATTGTCCAGTGACTTTGTCCTGGTTTTCCCTGGCAGGGTCACATTTGCTTATTTACCCAAACAATCGTGAATAACTTTAATTCTAATGGAGATATGGCAACAAAATGTGGATTAAATATACCTCAGTCCGTGTAAAAAAAATTTTTGTTACTACATCTGTTCCATGTTGTGATCATCCACCAATAATAGTTATCCGCCAATAACCCTGTTGTTTCCAGACTTTTCCAAAAATTCTTGTTACATAAAGTTCAGTACTTCAAATCGCAGGGTGAAGGAACCAATGTCATGTGCTGTATCCTGTCTCAACAGCAGATGACTGATGGAGACGGCTCAATGGTTGCCCTGTATATTAGTCATCAAAAATTAAAACCCATGTCCCTGCGTTGTAATTGTACATATCAGTCTTTCTCCCACAGACTGAGGTATATTTATTCCAAATTTCATCACCATATCTTCATTAATATTGAAGTTACTCATATTCGATTGGGCAAGAAAGCAAACGAGACACCCTGTATCATAAACAGAAAAATCTGGCACGTTTTCCTTACATGCCATCATCCACATGCCTGCTCATTCATCCCATCATAATAGGCAAGTAAATATTTACTCTAGTCGCTTTCGTGTAATTACTTCACGTTTGGTTTGACTTCACAGACCAGTCGGCACTTAAACATCATAAACATGCATATGCTCACCAACATATGCTCAATTCATTACATCATAAACAGAAGTCGTACTGTTATTAACTCAAGGAGGGCATCATGTGGAGATGCCATGAGAGAGAGAGAGAGAGAGAAAAAAAAACACCTCCACGATTGAGTTAGCTAATTTGCTCCACTTGTGCTTAAAATTCTGAAGCAGCTCAGAGGGAATCCCCAGAGTCCATTATCCCCATTTTGTTGTGAATTAAATAAGCAGTGAAGTGCTGCTTTAGTTCAACGTTATTTTAACTCATTGATTCTCAAACGCGACAGGCTGACGCGCGCCATGGCTGGAGAGTCCCCTGAGAATGCATTATGCTGAATTTGTCGGAGAAGGAAATAACCCTTTTATAGTTGTCTTTTTTTCCTCCCTTCACTGCTCTGCTTCTCCCCTCATTAGTTCACATTATGCTTCCTCCTTGGTGAAATCTGCAGATTCTAAGCCATAATGACTTACAGCTTCAGAGGCAGTGAGGGACTGCATGATTACAAATTGCCAATTATCTTACATCTGAGATCATATGTCCTTTCTGCTTGCCTTTCTAGATGTTTATCATCACTTTAACTGTAGTATTTTGCGTATTCTGAGACATATTCAAATATATGTTTGTTGATATATTTTATATGTATACAGTGGTAACCCTACTTATGAGTTTAATCTGTGCAGGAGCCGAGCTCGTTAGCTGGTTTGCTCCTTAGCTGGATGCATTTTCCCCATAAGAATACATGTAAAACTGATTAAACCGTGTCAGCACATAAACGTAAACGTGACGACGACGACACTCGTGTAGGCTGGCTGCTAATGAGAGGGAGACCGACGGTGCTCGTGTAGGCTGGCGGCTGCATGGTTACACTTATCATATGAAAAGTAAAAGTAAAATGTATCTAACTTTCTTGTTCACTACCTTTTGCTACCTTAGCGTCGCTTTCAACAGGCACTTTCACTTTCAGTCAAAGGTATTGACTGACCTCTTCTTCTACGGTAGCATCTAGGAGATGTTACGACCGCAGCGCCCCTAGTGGTTTTGCATACTTGAAGAAATTTACGCTACTCGTTAACTGGAATTTTAGTCGTTACCTGGAACAAAAATATTCCGAGATCTCGACTCATTACCTGGAATACTCGTTAGTATGGATGCTCGTAAGTAGGGTTACCACTGTATTAGGTTGTTATTAATTCCCTAATTCACTGAAGGAATTGCACACTTACTATCATGTGAGTTACTGTCAGTAATACCTCCAAACCAAGGTGATGCAAATTTATTTATAAAGCAGCTTCCATGCCCCCAGGCCATTCATAGTGCTTTACAGATTAAAGCCTGGCTTACTGTACATAGTTCTGTACATGTACTATGTTGAAAATGTTAGACACCTTACAAAAAATAACATTTCTCACCAATATTTCTGTCCTTGATTGTTGTTAGTCATAAAGGCATCCACACTATACAATCCTATCTGATTTGAAACGTCCCACACTTCAGAAGCAACACACATGTTCAATGGCTCCAAATCTCAAAACCTCAGAGGAGTTCATATATAGTTATATATTGTGAGAGTAGACAGGCATTTCTCGTGAATTACATGTAAACAAACATGGCGGGTGACAGCAAAACCATTGCAATGCTACTTGTGAGAGAGAAAAAATGGCATGAAAAAGACAATATGTGGATGATGCCATCTCAGCACACATTATAAAGACTGTCACAGCTCCACAAGTCCATCGCGCACATGATTTAGCCACCATGCTAACTTCTACCACACACACTGGCAAGCTCTGTTCAGCTTTCCTCTCGTTGGTTGACAGTCTTTCAGGCACGTTAACATCACATTTTACATGAAAGAATTGACATCCACCCCACAGAATAGTGAGTCGTCAATATTGAACATATTTTACATTTACAACTCACAATCTGACTCTGTCTGCACTTTGGGAAGATCAGAGAGCTAAAGACTGGATTATTGGCACCACACACTACAATATAATCTGGGAAGATAATCAGTTATGATCACCCTGAAATTAGAAGACCTTTTATGATTGTTGAGAGGAGAAAATCAGTGTCAAAGTCAGCCTAATTATACTGTAGAGTGAAGCAGGCCTTAGATAGAACTGACTGTTTAGTCTTTACCTTAGACAGGACTGACTGTTTAGTCTTTACCTTAGACAGGACTGACTGCTTAGTCTTTACCTTAGACAGGACTGACTGTTTAGTCTTTACCTTAGACAGGACTGACTGTTTAGTCTTTACCTTAGACAGGACTGACTGTTTAGTCTTTATCTTAGACAGCAGTGACTGATTGTTTAGTCTTTACCTTAGACAGCACTGACTGATTGTTTAGTCTTTACCTTAGACAGGACTGACTGATTGTTTAGTCTTTACCTTAGACAGGACTGACTGATTGTTTAGTCTTTACCTTAGACAGGACTGACTCACTGTTTAGTCTTTATCTTAGACAGGACTAACTGACTGTTTAGTCTTTACCTTAGACAGGACTGACTGACTGTTTAGTCTTTACCTTAGACAGGACTGACTGTTTAGTCTTTACCTTAGACAGGACTGACTGACTGTTTAGTCTTTACCTTAGACAGAACTGACTGACTGTTTAGTCTTTACCTTAGACAGCACGGACTGACTGTTTAGTCTTTACCTTAGACAGTACTGACAGTGATTGTTTAGTCTTTACTTTAGACAGGACTGACTGACTGTTTAGTCTTTACCTTAGACAGGACTGACTGTTTAGTCTTTACCTTAGACAGAACTGACTGACTGTTTAGTCTTTACCTTAGACAGGACTGACTGACTGTTTAGTCTTTACCTTAGACAGCAAAGACTGATTGTTTAGTCTTTACCTTAGACAGGACTGACTGACTGTTTAGTCTTTACCTTAGACAGCACGGACTGACTGTTTAGTCTTTACCTTAGACAGCATGGACTGACTGTTTAGTCTTTACCTTAAGACAGTACTGACAGTGATTGTTTAGTCTTTACTTTAGACAGGACTGACTGACTGTTGAGTCTTTACCTTAGACAGGACTATCTGATTCTTTAGATTTTACTTTAGGCAGGACTAACAGATTGTTTAGTCTTTATCTTAGACAGGATTAACTGACTGTTTAGTCTTTACCTTAGACCGGACTGACTGTTTAGTCTTTACCTTAGACAGAACTGACTGACTGTTTAGTCTTTACCTTAGACAGCACAGACTGACTGTTTAGTCTTTACCTTAGACAGCACGGACTGACTGTTTAGTCTTTACCTTAAGACAGTACTGACAGTGATTGTTTAGTCTTTACTTTAGACAGGACTGACTGACTGTTTAGTCTTTACCTTAGACAGGACTAACTGACTGTTTAGTCTTTACCTTAGACAGAACT
>BRDA01002954.1:13660-29305 GCA_036984385.1 Crenuchus spilurus | reverse complement strand
TATATATATATATATAGCTTCTACCACTGGCATGTATTTTTGTATTTGACTTTTTCTCCATCTTTTTTTTTTTTCCTTTTTCCCGTTTTTCCTTTTATTTTCTTTCCTTTCTCATCAAGCTGGTTGGATGACTCTCCTTGTCGCCTGCAGTATCAAAAGGGAAAATGTGCTCAGCCTGTGACCAATTGTGCATGGAAAAGGGGAATCACTTTGGCATTGCATCCTGCTCCTCACACACACACACACACACACACACACACACACACACACACACTGCCCCTCCCAGCTCAGAGGAATACGCACTTTACTGCACTCCATTGGCCAGCAGTGAGGAGATTAGATGATACCATGTGAATGTGTAGGATAGGGGGGAGGTGTACATGGCCCACTCAGGCGAGGCGATATGGCCTAGTTTCCCAGGGTGCCCCTGCGCTAGTGGCAGAGTGAGGGTTGAAATGGATTCCACACACACAAGGTTGCCGCTGCAGCATCTGCAGTGGAAAAGACATGATGAGGCTGGACCACACCAAGCTAACCATTTCTGCTAGAGCATGGCACAATAGCACAACCAAACGTCTACATGGTTATTAGGAAGTCTTGTGAGAAGTGATATATTTACCTGATTTAGACAAATTTGACTAAAATTCAAAACACGTTTGAATCACGGAAGTTCAGTAGACTGTAAATAAAGCTACTGAATGCCAGGACAGGATCGTTTTGAATGAAATTTTATGGCATAACAATATTAAAGCAAAAACTGCAATTGATATATATATATATATATATATATATATATATATATATATATATATATATATATATATATGCTGTTACACCATGATGTAAATATCCACTTGTCTTAATTAACCACTCGTTTGTTGCTAAGTCATCACATTCTGCACCACTGCCATTTATCACAGGATGGCATTTCATGCTTTTTAACTCCTAAACTGCAGTAAATAGTGATCACATGCTTCACTGAACACACTAAAAAGACCAGTAAAGACCACACATACAGATGAGCAAAGCCATTCAGTGGTGCAAGTGTAGTGTCATGTCAGTCTCTCAGTTTCACACTTAGAATTGCTCTGTATGCCCCGAGGAAGAGGTTATTTGCATATTTTTGTCCTGACTATCCCTCCTAGCATAGAATAACACATGCCATTTGGAATTTATTATGTATTATTGTATTATTTATATTATTATAATAACCTTGAAGCGACAAGTTTGGTTCTTATTAGCCTACAGTTATGGCCATTAAACATGTCTAATGTAAGTAGTTTAGTATTCTTTATGTTTACATACACTCTATACAGCACTGCTTTGTCATCCCACATCCACAGCTCTGATCACAACTCTGCAAGGCAAAATAGAACACATCATAAGAAAATATAGTACTCTAAGAAAACCTTTCTACTGATTTTTTTCATTTACTGATCATTTTGAATAGCAAATAAAAGGCTGAATGTGACACTACAATCCCTGATTTATGTCCACAACCCTGTAAAAAAAATTCAAAGTTGCCACAATGCACCTTTAATATTCAAACCATATGAATGACTTAGTTTGGAATGGAATATATCATGACAAAATTTTTTAGAAATTTTACCTGCCTAATTATAAAATACATTTTGCAAAAAATTTTGCAGATATATATTTGTACAGACATACAGTAGGTCTGGTTAAGAACTGTTTCATACCATTCTGCCTGCTGAACTTAACAGAACAAGCTTCTGTTTGATGTGTGATTATAGCTGCCATCAGCGTTCTTCTATTTTATGTGCCCGTAATATTACAAGATATTAAAAATATACATCAACTAAGCTATTATGGGAATACCATTTAGCCCCCCCAATTCCCCTCCAACTTGCCTGGAGCCCCATTCCTGCTGACAGTGAGAGTTGAAATAAGGTTATAGGCAGTCTTTGTTAGTCAGGTTTTTTGTTGTTGACGACTGAAATGTGTCATACTAACAACGCTGACTAAAGTACAAAAGGTATGGCAACATCAATGGTGCTTACTTCAGTAGAGTGTTGTGTTTGGAAAAACCTCTGCCTAATATACATAATAGTGTACGCATCCAATACATGTCGTGTGATCACTCAATGATGATCCCTGACACTTTCCTTGTTCATTATAGAGGTTAACTGGTCCACTGTGGCACGTTGATTGCTCTGTACTACTCACTGGAGTCATTGTTCCACTCTGGCATCAATGGCTTGTTGGGCATCATTGTTATGCCATTGGGAGGCACTCAATGTACAAGAAGTCCATTCTTGGTATATCTCCACTATGGCAGCTCTAGAACATCCTGGTGTCCAAGATGCTAGCAGCCTTCATATGGTACCCTACTATCATTCCCTTTTGGACATCACGTCCCTTGCCCATGATGATTGCTTTGCACTCTGCAACTGACTAGTGTGCTTGCTTATTTGTGTGTGCAGCAAACCCTGTCACATTCCATCTGTGACGTCCCAGGCCAAGTCCATTCCTAATCAGGAGTGGTCATGATATTCTAATATAAAGTCTTAGTTAAAGAGCAATAACATTGAGTCTTTTTCCCCCTTTTCTTTTTTAATACGCCTCAGTTAAAATGTATACTTGTCATGCAAAATAAATCAGCGTTCTCTTGTGTGTCACTGCTGTGCAGGGCTTGAGAGTGAATAAGAAATGAGACTTAAATGTTCATAGGCCTCAGTCTGACACACTCGATCATGTCACCCCCTCATCCCACTCCAGCAACCACCCAGACTAGCCCCGCCCCAGCTTAACCAGACTGGCTTTTATATATATGTTACATATATAATTATAATATTATCATATATGGTATAGATTTCTATAGATTTTATATATGCAATGCAAACATTTGCATATTTATCTACACTAGTCTGTTTGTGTTGCTGTGTGAGCAGATGTGAGCAGTGGGATGTGAGGGGCTCTTCACGTCTGATCCATATGAATAATCAAAGGGCATTCATCATTTAATCATATCTGTGCCCATTGGGGGACGGAGGGCGAGAGAGACAGACATAGAGATAGAGAGAGAGAGAGAGATCACTCTTCTTCTGCTTTAGGCTAACAAGCTCTCCAACAGGAATGTGACAAAGCAAGGGTTTCCTACTTTCCCCACAGGACTGCTACAGAGTAAGACTGCACAATATCAAAAAATCTGCCAAAGTAAATTTAAAAAACATTTAAATATTGTAGAAATGTTCATTGTTGTTCATAATATAATAAAAAATGAATGTGTAATGAATATAAACTGAAAGTGCACAATCATTGACCCATAGAATGTGACCCATCCATGTATTCACACACACAGTGGCGAACACACTAAGAGGCAGAGAGCACACATCCCTGAAGTGATGGGCAGTCCCTCTCCACAGCACCTGAGGAGCAGCTGGGGATTAGATGCCTTGCTCATGGGCTGCCCTGCCAGGGGATTTTTGGAGTGGGCGGTACGGTGGCTTAGTGGTTAGCACGTTCGCCTCTCAGCGCTGGGGTCTTGGGTTCGATTCCCCATCTGAGCGGAGTTTCCATGTTCTCCCCGTGTCTGCGTGGGTTTCCTCCGGGGTCTCCGGTTTCCCCCCACAGTCCAAACACATGGAGGTCAGGTGAATTGGGTACTCTAAAAATTGTCCCTAGGTGTGTGTGTGTGTGTCACCCAGTGATGGACTGGCACCCTGTCCTGGGCTTAGTTGAATAGTGTAATACCCTGCGCCAAGTGAGGGGGTAGGGGACTAACCACAACCCTGATAAGGATTAAGCGGGTGTGATAATGGATGGATGGATGGATGGATGGATGAATTTTTGGAGTACTAGTACAACCTCTTTCCTCCGGGAAGAGTGCAACACTTGACAACATAACAACAATGGTAAACAGTCATACTGAAGCCATCACTCCCTATCCCAAACATGGAATGGAAGTGGTGCTTTGCACGGCTGCAGCCATGGCTTGGTGGTTAGGGATCTGGTCCCATGACCAGAAGGTCACCAGTTCAATCCCCAGGCAGATGACTGAAGTGCCTTTAAGCAAGGCACCTAATCCCCAAGGCACTGTGGATAGGGCTGCCCACCGCTTCAGGTACATGTTCTCACAACCTAGAGTATGTGGATGCATGGATGGGTTAAATGTGGAGGTCAAATTCTGTTATGTCCAATCACATTGGCAAAAAGTTCCTAATTCGAATGTAATCTTTGCTGCGTCAACTTTACATGCTTTGAAAGTCTGTAAAACACATTTTTTTCAACAGAGAATGAAAGGTGAAGCCCAAAACCATTCCAAACTGCAGAGAATGCGTTGCATTTTTGAACTTTGAATTTTTGAATTTTTGCATTTTGAATCAGATTTGAGGCTTTTCAAACAGCAGCGACTGCCAGTTTTATTTAGACTAACACTGAACCACTAGGGTACATGTAAATATAGTAAATGTTGCTCTCATTTTACAGTGACATTCATGGTGAAATATATTTAGGTGGTCTCAGAAGAGCTACTGTTCATTTTCTGAACATTTTAAAGAAAAAAACGTCGATTATGAAGAAAAGAAAATAGGTGAAAAGTGCAGCGCTCCCTCTACAATGACAAGATGTCAGAAAAAACACTCCCAGTCTTTGCATAACCTACTGAAATAGCAGAAAAAGGGAAGCCCTAATGCTTTTTGTTTGATGTCTCAAATACGTTGTGCATTGAAAAGTAGCTGACACATCTTTAAACAGCGTGACCTAGATCACTCAACTTACATTTGGCTCTACTGAGCTCTGCCTCAAACACTGCTGCGTTGGTATCACTCACGAGACGGTGCTCAAACATGGCCTGTGTGCACTGACCTCCTGGTGTCTCCGCCTCTGTAGCCACAGTGAGCCTGCAACACCTGCAGGGCACACGTCTGCTTTCATACAAAGCTACGTTACTTTGGGTTTAATTTGTGTGAGAAAGTTTGTGGTAAAACATCTTCCAACAGGAACATCATGACCAGAAATGAGGGGTCACTTTGAAATATCAAAAGTACCTATTGTTTTGTATTGGGTAGCATGTGTATGCAGCTCAGTGTGCTAAAATCAGGCACTATTTCATTGTTTCTTTCATTCTTTGTCTTCCTCTCTCTCAGTTCCCGCCATGATCACATCCTATCCCAACACCACTCGCGCCGAGCAGGGTCACATGACGGAAATGAGCTGCACGGCCCATGGTGAAAAGCCCATCAAAGTGCGCTGGGAGAAGGAGTCCCACATCATAAACCCAGACATGAGTCGCTACGTAGTCAACGTCAAGGAAGTGGCAGATGAGGTCATTTCAACGTTACAGGTGAACAAGCAAAACAAATCTTAATTAAAACACTCCTTAGTGGTTCATATCACTTATGTCGACATCCCACGTTTCCTCATAGACATGGATTGTAGCTCACATGTGGTTCTCCATAAATGGGAGCTGTTACCAAACACATAGCATTTGCTTATATTGTATTTATATGTATTTAGACATCTGGACAGCTGACATAGGAGGTACAATACAGAAAACAGAAGAACTTCCCAAAGTCTTGTATTTGTCTTCTTTGATATTTAAACTCATTTGTCTACTGATAAGAAAATAAAGATCTTATTGTGTTTTCACTAAGTCCAGACTTTTTTTACATTGTGTTGTGCTGGTTTCACACTGTGTAGATTAGACAGCACACTAATGAAGTTTTCATGACACACCCAAGTCCCATTGTCCTCATCTACTTGAGCATCTCCCAGTACTTCATTTTGGTTTATTACGGATGTGCTTATGACGTCAGCATGTTATAAATTTGGTGGGTAGTCTGTCCCTGACAATATGAATGAAGTATACATTAAAAAAGGTCTAAATTTCACAAATTTTGTGTATTTTTTCAAAAATTCACAAAATTTCAATGAATCATTTGCTCTCCTCCTCTCCTCATGTGCTATTGAGGCTCATTTCTTTTGTTTTCTTCTTCTATTGTTTAGTGAATGATGATAGCCTTCCTCAGTTCCAGTAATCCATCCAAGAATTTGTTTTTCACTGTAAATGAACCAAGCCGTGTTCAGTTGATCCAGACTGAGACCACCTCTTTTGGTTAGATCAAGTAAATCAATTAATGAATAATAATAAATTCAAGTTCAAAATGAACTTTATTGGCATGAATTGTAATGAACAACTTTTGCCAAAGCGATGACAACAAAAAATAAAATAAAATATATGCATTACATACAACGGTCATTCATATAAATAATACATTTATTATATTATTATTTATATTATTATTATTATTATTATTATTATTATTAAGAATTACCTAGATTAATTATGTTATATTAATAATATAAATAATGCATAATAATAAGAATGTATACGCTATTATTCAGTTACAAAGAAACACATAAGCTTTTCTTTACATGTTAAATTGTTAGTCACGGCTTACCTCTGTGAAAAATATAAAATTTTTCTATCTCATGCTCACAGATTCTGCATACAGTCAGAGAGGATTCTGGTTTTTTCTCCTGCATTGCCATTAACTCCTATGGTGAAGATAAGGGAATTATTCAGTTGATAGTACAAGGTAAGGTCCTTGCATTGGTCGTGTTTCAACACCCAAATCATATTTAATCACATATATAAGACCAGCAATATTCATTAACTCAAAATCGCTTTTGTTTAAAATTGTGTGCAAAGTTGCCTGATAATTTTCTCCACAAATCAAGATCGTCCAGATCCTCCAGAAGTGGAGATCCGAGAGGTGAAGGATCGGACTATTGCTCTTCGCTGGACAATGGGCTTTGATGGCAACAGTCCTATCACAGGATATGACATCAACTACAAGAACAAATCAGGTAAAGAAAACATAAGTGTCTGCGATGTGTACTTGTTTACTTCATTTCTTTGCTATAATCTTTCATTCATCTATGAATGAAACCAGCGATTCAACTTATAATAAGGCCATTATTCTACCTTTATTCTAGTGATTTTGGCATAATGTCTACAGACGTTTTGCTTATAGTTATCTCTGACTGTATATTGTTGTCATAATATGAATTCATCCATTCATTCAAACCTTTATTTTGACTCACAGTAGACTAATGGAGACCCCATTTAAAATGTAACCAAGAAACCAACAGAAATAAACATACTATTGAAACCATACATATTACATATTAATACATATTATAGGTGTGGCCACTTCCCCTCTTAATCTTTGCTCTTCCACATACAGCATCCTGGGCCTTGTCCCAAACCACCAAAGACGTCTCACCCCAGCTGAATCAAGCCACCATCATTGAGTTGCATCCAGCTTCCACCTACAACATTCGCATGTTCGCTAAGAACCAAATTGGAGAAAGCAGACCCAGCAATGAGCTCACCATCACCACAGATGAAGCCCGTGAGTACCAGTCCGTCTCTACAAGCATGTTGACTGTATACGTGATTAAAGCACAGTGGTTGTTGTTCTAGCACTGAGATGAGACCAGGTTCCATAATCCTAACACCATCCATTTCACAACAAAATGTCAACACGTATTAAGTCAGTGTATTATTGTCATTAGATCATTTTCCTTCTTACCGTGACAACTGGACCAATAGAAATGGTCATGAAATAAAATCTCACTTGATTAATAAGCTTTATTGCCTATAAAATGATCATGTGTATGTTAATATACGTGTTGGTGATTTACAGAAAAAAATGTGATCCCTCTTACGTAAATACAAAAGTACGTATAACATATAAACAACACAGTTCTTTATGCATGATGGTAGTGGAACACAATGAACTGTCCTTGTCAATGAATGTCAATGAATCACCTTGTGTTCTGTGGGCTTGTGGACAGCAGCAGATTCTGTGATGTTGTCTGCCATCTAGTGGCAGCTTTTGGTACAGAATTGCCCATTACCCACTCTTTGACATTTGACTTTTGCAGCCCCTGATGGCCCTCCACAGGATGTGCAACTAGAAGCAACATCATCCCAAAGCATTAAAGTCACCTGGAAGGTAAAATTCATATTATATTCATGGACATTTAACTTTGAATATTGCATAAACTATAGAGACAGTATTACCTTAACCCATAAGATCGCATGGTGACACGTGTCACAAACCCTTTAAAAGGTTTGGAAAGTTCTTTTACCGCTTTTCCTTCACTTAATCTTGATGTGCCGCATGACATCCTGGATGCAACCACAAGACCTTATTTGCAACATAGTGGATTGAGGTAGTGTAACTGTCTTGAGAGTCCTCGTGTATCTGCTGTGAGACACTAGGAACTGACTTGTGACACAGTCTATGTGGTGGGTTAGTGACGCATGACAGCAGCAACAGTCCAGTACAGTTTTAGCGATAAACGTTCTCTCAAAAGTGAAATGCTCCGGAGTTCATTTGGGACCAGACCGAGACCACCTCCTCTTGCAGGTCTCAGTACGGTTTGTTTGACACACCTGACAAAACAAACCGCACCAAGGGAGCAAATGAACCAGAGTTTGTTTTAGCCAGACCAAATAGTGCTGGTGTGAAAACACCCTTATTTATTTTTTTGCAGGTGCACAGTAAATCTGCCAGTGTTAAATCAACACTATTAGAGTTAAATTAACACTGAGAGTGTTACATTTTGACACCCTCAGTGTTAATTTAACTCTAATAGTGCTGATATAACACTGGCAGATTTACTGTGTGGCACATTTATGTGTGTAAAACAAGACAAAAAATTATTTGTTGTTATGCTAAAGCAGCAGTGTTGTGAAAATGCAAATAAAATGCAAATCTGTATTAATATGCAAAATAAAATTAAGCAGATTTATTTTAAAATGAGCCATATATTTACCATAAAAACCCAATGCAACATATATGTAACATTACAGATCTTTTACAATATAACATATGTAACATATACAGACCTTGGACAATGTAACATATTTGTAACATTACAGATCTTTGACATTTGAAGCTTTTTAAAAAAGAATTCAGAAGTGTGTTCCACATGCTTAATTTGTTTGAGTTTTTGTTTTGTATGTTTTGATTTGTTTGTACCCATAATAATTTTCCATTAAGAAGAACTGGGTCTGGGTTCTTATGGTTTAATGAGAGGATTATGAAGTCCCCTCTAAATGAGGGGAACCTGTCGTTAAAACTGTGCTTTTGTATGTCATGGAAAAGAGTTTCTTCCAAACAAATCTCAGACAGATACCATGGACAGTGTTTGACTTGAAACTTTCTTATGATGGAAGACTGTAGGCAGTTGTGCTTCTCCAAAAATTTTAATTTTGTGTTTATAATTTATTTTGAAAAGGTAAACTGTTGCATATTTTATATTCATTATGTATAAAGTGACATATTTTGATTGATATTTTGATTTAGATGATATATAATTACTTTATTATTATTATTATTATTAAAATATAATATTTATAATATTACAATATTATGACATTATTAGCTATTAGACAGAGCAATGAGGAGAGTCTAAGCCAGATTTTGAGATGATTAGGAGTAGGATATTTAGCCAGGACAACAGGATATCACTCCTTCTCTCTGAAAAAATGACCGGGGACATTTTTTGTGACCCCATCAGTTTTTCCATGAAGAATTTATAGTAATTTATTACCATAATAGTGATGTAGAAAGTCTCCTGATGGATTGTGCAAAATATTAGATGATCTTAGAGCTGCTTTTTTTTTTTTTTTTGCAATGCCACAAAAAGTGTCCAATAGTTCATTCCAAGTTAATAAAAACAGCTTTGATTAGATATAATCTTATGACTGTCTTCTGCTAAGAACTATAATGTTACAAGTAAGCTTTGATTTAATTTTCCATTCAAGAACTTTTGTCTGTGATCAACAGAATGATACAGACACAGTATATATAGATTAACACATATATTTCTTTCACCTGCATTCAAGAGTTATTTTCTGTCTCTTTGACTGTCCAGGCCCCCCTCAAACATCTTCAGAATGGTTTGATCCGGAGCTATCAGGTGTGTTATCGGGAATATGGCACTGGGGGCAGCCCCCAGTACAACACCATCAACCTGGACACTACAGGGGACATTGAGACCATCACTTTAGACAACCTGAAGAAGTACACACAGTATGAGGTTCGGGTGCAGGCTGCTAATCGCGCCGGCATGGGCCCAACATCTGAGGAAGCCATCATCACCACTCTGGAAGATGGTTTGTGCTAGTGTCAATGTCTTTATTTGTTTTTATTTTATTTGTAGGATATAATCGTATATAATACTTATATGAGCCAGAGGGGAAAAATTAAGTAGTACTGTTTTCTCTTTTCAATTTAAACAGAACAGTAGGACTATGTTTATACTTCAGCTGAGAAATAGTTCAGTTTCAGTTCACTTGGTAAAGGTTATTTTTTGTTTACTCAGTCAGGATGTAAATACTGCCTATATTTTTACAACAGATTTTGGTGCATTATGAAATCTCAGTTTTCACCCCAGTTCAATTTGATTAAATTACTTTTGGTATGTTCAGTATAAATGTTTCAAAATTATTTTGAAAAATACATTGAATTCACCCTCTTTATTGACAATAAACCATTTTACATTATACTTTTAATTTATTACATTTTGTACAGTAAATACTACCAATGTGTCAATGCAGTTTTACATCCATAGTACTTGGCTATTAATGGCACAAATAAAACATGAAACTCTTGTTTTATATAGTACCAAGCCGGCCACCTGAAAATGTAGTGACCACAGCCACAACTCCAGAGACCATTTCTCTGTCTTGGACTGCTCTGCCTAAAGAGGCACTCAACGGCATGCTCCTGGGCTACCGGGTCATCTACTGGGCTAATTTACCTGATGGAGGTGAGCTACCTTTTCTAGCGTACTTTTTTCTAAAAAGCTTTCATTCCTAACTTTTTGTTTTAAAGGTTTTGCAGGAGAAAAGCTTGTCAATGGTTAACCAAAAATAAGTTCTGAATATTTTTTACAAGTCATATTGTAAAACACATGGCAATAAAAAAATACTCAAACTTTTGATTGGTAGTGATCTACGTACAGTTCACTGGAATTTTTCAGTTATAGATTATAGTGTCCAGCATTGCAATTCAACTCCAGTTTCGTCATCTCTGGTGTACACCTGTAGGTGATGCTGTTGCTTTGCCTTGTAGCTGAAAGGCTCAGCACAGGAGAGGCTTGGGGTAGTTAAGATTAGGTATTACAGCTCAGCACAGCTGTATAAGCCTTCAATAATGAATATACCTTAAGAAAATTGTATATTGTGCAACTGTGCACAAACCTTTGAAATAGATTTATTTTGAGAGACACATCTAAAGTCCAAGCAACATTTCAAAAATATAATGACAACTACAATGAGAAGTGAAAGTGAAAATGAAAATAAAAAAATAGACCAAATGTATAGAAAACAACAGTATTTACAACACAATGGTGAAGAATAATTCTGATCTCAAGTTAAACATTAAAGCATTCTTGTTTAGAAGATTACTAAAAGCAGAAAAAAAATATTAGTTCTTTCATAAATATGCTGGAATTAAATTAAATAAATCTGTAGAGGTCTAAGATTTTTGTTTACACTTATACTCGATTTCTGGTGGCAAAGCATTTGAGAACCTCTGATCTATAGAATGACTCTCATTGCTCACATTGTTACTAAGTGCTATCATAGAAAAAAATCACTAGACCAAGAAATATAACACCTGGTTTTAAGTAAGTATTATTCCATTGTGTAGCAAAGCTTTCAGCCTGTGTATACTGGAAATATTATGCATTGAAAGACCACCTACAACTTAAATTACAAGTGCACCCCCCAAAATTAGAATATTACATCAAAGTTCATTTGTGTTTATAATTTAATTTTTAAAAGTGAACTGTCATATATTTTACAGGGGGTCCCATTTGCCTCTTTACCTAAATGACTGTGAAAAACTTCAATACTAATGAAGCAAATGGGACAAGCTGTATTTTCATTACATGCAAAGTGACATTTCAAGCCTTTTTAATGTTGATACTATTTGAAAAATAATTTATTCAAACTTGCAATGAAATATTCTAATAATTTGATATTCTAGATTTCAGATTTTCATGAGCCGTAATGATCAACATAAATGCTTGAAATGTTTACATATTATATTTTTGTATTAACTTTTTCTATTTGCACTAGTTGAATAATATGGGAATGTGTATGATATGATAACTATCTGAGTCAAGTCCAACTTATTTATAGTATGAAATACCTTTACAGAGTTTTAGTTATAACAAAACACAAAGGCCCCTGGTGAGCAAGCCAACAGCAACAGTGGCAAGGAAAAACTTCCTCAGTGCTAGAGGAAGAAACCTTGGGAGGAACCAGACTCACACGATTGGCACCCATCCTCCTCTGATCAACTACTTATAAGCTCATAATAGAAAGCCATCATACAATCCAATGATGCTGTTGTGGTTTGCAGGTATACTAATAGGGTGACAGTAGTGAAACAAGAATGTAAGCATTGTAGTTAAAATACAAAAAATAATGATAGCAGCAATTATAATAAAATTATTATAATAAAATTAATGAATAAAATTAAGCATATAAACTTCAATGTGGTCAGTAGTGTAGGGCATATGGAGCAGGTCATAGTAGTTGTTTCGTCAGCAGCTGGTCTAAGATAGGCATCATGCAGAGATCTCAGCAGTCAGGAGTTTCAATAGTCAATCTACTAATTTGAGACATTGGCATCCTTCTACACCACCATTAACAAACCTGTAGAATGAAGGTGTTAGAGCAGCTGCAAAACAACCCCAGCCTCTCATTTTACTATAAATCCTTATGTCCAGTGAGCCCCGAGTTATTTCTTATATACAATTATTACTTTATCACTGTACACCACTAAGCTTGACATGAAGCCACTAAATTCTTTTAAGAATTCTGAGTAGGGCCCCAGAGGCCTGCTTGAAAATGTTAATGGAAACATTATCATTATTTCTGATTCATGTTTAAGATGTTTTGTAAAATTTGCTAAGGTTAACTAGTTAAGGTCAGTAGTCCCTTCTAGTGCTGTCATTGTGATCATTACAGTTGTCTCTCAAGTAGGTGGAAAATTAACATGACCTGTAACTCTTGAGTACCTTTGTTTAGTGTTTGGGTCAGTGCTTGTATGTTTATTGTGGGAATCTACTTGTTTCTTTAATCTTTTTCTTCTGGAGTCTTCACAAGAACACAAACCGTTTCATCATTTAAACGCAAAGTTAATGCCAGCAGTCCAGTAAAATGACCACCCAGCACATTCTCCTATTGCAGTGTTCCAGGGTGCAGTGGGTGCCATAAATAATTTAACTCCAATAAGTTGGAGAGGGTCAAAGGTACAGATTCAGAGGCAACTATGGAGCTACTTGCCTTTATGGGAAAATCTAACAGCATTTCTTAGTCTACAGTAGTGTATGGGCAGAACATCTTAGTGTATTGTTTATAGAGTGTTTGTTGTAACTACTGTAACTAGCTGTGCTAATGTCTTTCTCTCTCCCTGTGTGTTTGTGTGTGTGTTGTCTCAGAGCTGGGTGAGATCAAGAATGTGACCACCACAAAGCCATCCCTGGAGCTGGAAGGTCTGGAGAAATACACTAACTACAGTATCCAGGTACTGGCCTTTACCCGGGCCGGGGACGGAGTCCGAAGTGAACAGATATACACACGCACCAAAGAGGATGGTGAGATGTCCTTCAGTTTCAAGCTATCATCTGTTCACCCTTTTTGCCAATGGTCTATGTCCAAGTCTTTTACCAATTAATAGTTTTATAATTTGAGATAGATAGATAGATAGATAGATAGATAGATAGATAGATAGATAGATAGATAGATAGATAGATAGATAGATAATTACAATATTAACAAGCAATAATCAAATAATAATACATTAATATGAATAATAATCACATATATTTGGTTAATAACTGTAATGTACACATTCAAACAATAATAATATAACCATTAACCATGCATCTGCTTTGACATTACTTTTCTGCTCAGTGATGATCTCTGGAGTCGTTGTTCCAATTTGGCATTAATGGCCCATAGGGCACCACTGTTATGCCGTTGGGAGGCACTCAATGTACGAGAAGTCCATTCTCTATACACATTCACTACAGTGGCTCTAGAACATCCAAATATACTACCACTCTTTACCTGGTACCCTAATATCATGCCCTATTGGAGATCAGTCCAATTACGTCCTTTGCACATGATTATTTTGCACTCTGCTACAACTGACTGGTGTGCTCGCTTACGTGCAGCAAACCCTGTCATGTGGCATCTGTGACATCCACAGCTGAGTTCCCTCCACATCAGGGGTGGTCATAATGTTCTCACATGACAGTGGGCTATTGGGCTATTACACCAGCCCAATTTGAATTTTGTTTGGAAGTGTAATATGCTTTATTTATGATTTACACATTAAAATCAATGCATTGCTTAAGTGCATTCTGGTATCAAATCAAGTCACTTATTTTTTCTTGCACTCAGACAAAAAATGGCCCCTTGTCAGCCACAGTTCAGCCAGCGCTTACACTGACATATTTCTCAATTAATACATTTGTTGTCCATTTCTGGAAATTTGCCTTCACAAATGTGTCTCTTCTACTGCTCAAAATGTCCAAATCCACCAAAATAAAGAATTTTCTAGGTTTCATTACGGAATAAATCAGTGTTTTAAAGGTTCTCAATTTTTTTGTGAATGATTCATTGCCTCTTTACCCTGACATAGTTCCTGGACCTCCAGCTGGTGTGAAGGCTGCTGCTGCATCTGGTTCAGTGGTGTTTGTCTCTTGGCTTCCTCCACTCAAGCTTAATGGAATCATACGAAAGTACACAGTTTTCTGCTCCAACCCTTACCCTACGGTATGAACCCTAACCAGGCACTATTAAAGCCACTCTCATTATTTTTCCCACAAATGGCATGGCATCACCTCACCTCAGTGAAGTACCTATGGATGCTAATACTGTATGTCATCTTTAGAGCAGAGCATCCACATTAACAGTTTTTCCTACACAATGTATGAAATAGGATGTAACTGGGAACACTGTTGAAGACTAGTATGTGTACTATTTCCTCCTCTGTAGGTGATCAGCGAGTTTGAGGCGGCTCCTGATGTCTATTTCCGCCGCGTGACTAATCTGAACCAAAACTGGCAATATAGTATTTGGGTGGTAGCGGTCACTGCGGCTGGACGGGGGAACACCAGTGAGATCATTACTGTGGAGCCTCAAGCTAAAGGTATGGAGACAAATGAAAGACGTTCTGTGGTCGAGTGGGAGACCTGATTGTACATTTTGCTGGTTGCCCTGTTCAGCAGTGTCCTGTTTATAGGTGTACAACAGCATGTATACTACAGCTCTGGCCCTCAGTTACACTGCTTATGGTATTATCCATCAGAAGTAATCACTATATAAAAAGTTGTAAAATCTTCTTTTTTTGGTTTGTTCTGATTTTTTTTTTTTTTTGAAAATCATTTGAAAAAGCAGCTGTCGTTTACATTGTATAAACAATTAATGTGAAATGAACCTATAGATATGACCCAGAGATACAGTGGTAACCCTACTTACAAGTTCAATCCGTGCAGGAGCCGAGCTCGTTAGCTGGTTTGCTCGTTAGCTGGATGCATTTTCCCCATAAGAATACATGTAAAATTGATTAATCCGTGTCA
>BRDA01002954.1:0-13560 GCA_036984385.1 Crenuchus spilurus | reverse complement strand
CTTGAAAGTTGATGACTTTTCAGAACTACTTTCTTAGGCTCTTGCTAAAAATAATGTTCACCTTTACAGTAACTTTATCAATAATAATAATAATAATAAACCTCTACATTAGCAAAGAAAACAACTAAGGCAGGTGTGTTGTAATGAAAACGAGTGGTGTCCACTGATTAAATGCAAATATTCTTACGTTAAGAGGGACAACACAGATATTCACAGCTTATAATGAATGACAAGTTATTTCTTCATGCAAAATAGATTTAAAAAAAGTTGCTTTATTATAGGGATGTAGTGAAGGTGGATCACTTGGGACAAGTTATACAGAATGTTAAAGACTACACGTCTATTGTAATACGTATGCACATTAGAGTAAGAATGCTTTTTCATTTTCTAGTTACCATTTTAGAAAAAACATGCATTTATAATAATTAAAATGCTATGTAATATGTGGGCTTGTGGTTAAGGAACCAACCTTGTGAGCTGAAGGTTGTCGATTTGATCCCCTGAACCACAGGACACAACTGAAGTGCAACTGGCCCCTAGCATGTCTTCAATAGTGTGTGTTTCACTGTACAGAGGGGGTTTAAGGCTGAGGTCAAATTCCTGTTTTCACACACAATGGACAATGTGTCATTTTCAGAATGGCAGTGGCATAAAGACGGGGTTTTTGCTCTTTTAGCTCCTGCTCGTATTCTAACATTCAGTGGCACTGTCACCACGCCATGGATGAGAGACATTGTCCTGCCCTGTAAGGCTGTGGGAGATCCTCCTCCCACCATTAAGTGGCTGAAGGGAAAGTAAGTATAATGTTATTCTACTGTATTACATATTATGACATACCAACACAGTCTCACAACGAACACGTCGCAGGGTTGACTTTGTCAATAAATGTGTACCCGGCGACGTTTTCTGCCCGTTCTGAAACCCACGGAATTTGCATCATCACCCGAGTGCGGTTGAACGTCCGCCATATTGCTAGCTAACTAATCGGCGCATGGCGGTGCGTTGACAGTTATCACACCTACATTTCATAATTCCATATGTTCCTGTATAAATGCCCGCGCCTTAGTTACGTTACGGCGTTATAAAACCATTTAACTCACTTATGAGAAGAGTCTTAACTTGCTTGACTTAGCTAGGCAAGCATTAGCTAGTTAGCTTTTTCCTCAGCTAGCGCTAGCTAGGTAGCTTATCTCTCGTGCAAACAGCGCCGACGACCCCACTGAGCAGTTTATCCCCGTTGCCCGGTTAAGGAACACGTCCTGTTAAAGAAAAAAAATTTGAAACCACATACATCAAACAATATGGCAGATGTTTGACCCCTCTCGAGTGACGAGGCAAAATACAGAGGATTTCCGAACGAGCGGAAAACATTGCTTAGTAGACGTTCAGATAGGACACTTGAGAAAGTTAACCCTGTGACGTTTTTGTTGTGAGACTACTTCTCACATAACATTACATATTTTAAACACAATTGAAAAGTTTGAATTCCTGCTCCATATAAATATGTTGTTAGTTTTGCTTTTCCTTTCAGCAATGGGACACCAGCTCCAGTCTCTATTGATAACCGCCGCAGTGTCCACAGCAATGGCAGCTTTGTTATTCGCACAGTGAAAGCTGAGGATTCTGGGTACTACAGCTGCGTTGCCAGCAACAACTGGGGTTCAGATGAAATCATGCTAAATCTGCAGGTTCAGGGTGAGTCTAAATCAGATATAGGCTACTATAGTGCGACGTCTGAAATAAATATTGTGAAAAAGGTAATTGTTCATAATTTTGTTCAAAAAGGTCAACTGTCCTACATTTTACATTCATTTAGTGACATTTCAAGCTTTGTATGTTTTAATGTTGATCAGTATGGCTTATTGCTCAGATCAGAAGTCTAGAATCTCAAATGATTAGAATATTTCATTTGAAGTTTGAGTAAATTACAATTCACACATTATCAATATTTTAAAAAAACACTGTTTTGAATGGCCAATTGACCAACCCGTTCTCTAGGACTTCCCCAATCATTTGTAATGCTCTTGACTTTAGGAGAGTGTAGACTAGCATATGCCTCCTCTGATGCATGTGAAGTCATCCACTGCCTCTTTATGCTGCTAATGCATTGTTGCCGGGCAGTCTGCGCACTTGGAGAAAAGGGTCCCCACAGGGTCCCCAGCTCTGATACATCAGCCAACAGATACCTATTCCGGCCAGCATCACTGTGGGAGGGATGGGAAGAGAGCACTGCTATGCACCAGTGTTGCCAGATTTCGCGATAGAAACAAGCAACCAGCTCTATGAAAACAAGCCCAAAATAAGCCCAACTGGCAACCCATCACATTCTGTAAAACCGAGGACACTTTTAAAAAGTATAAAGGTAAACATTTATTATGACATTATACATAAATAACGCCAACATTATGCTAAATACTTTTAAATTTTGAATAACTTAAATTATTTAATAAATTATTTGAAAAACTTAAAAGCTCTGATCAAAAGAAAAGTGCATTTTGCATCTCCCATCTGAGGTTGGAGCCATTCTTTCAGTGCGCTCTTTTTCCCACTCTTTATTATATATTTTTTCCATATTTTTCCCACTTACTCAAGCTCATTCTTATGGTGCGCCTCGTCACTCTGAGCTCTGCCTGGCTGCCTGCTGTGTGTTTGGGTGTGTGACTGGTCAACTTGGGTGGGAGCGATAAACAGGAAACGGGGGCTTGGAAGGGACAAACTACCTACCACTCGTCTTTTGCTTTATTATGGGGAGCTGGGAGATAATCAAAGAGTTTCACTCAGAAAGAAAGTCAAGCCCAAATAAGCAACTTCACGTTCAAAAACAAGCCCAAAAAACCGCAACCCACGCAACTCTCGAGATTTGCAAGCGACTTTAGAAAAAAACAAGCCCAAAGTCACTTATAATAAGCGGACTTGGCAACACTGCTATGCACTTCTTGTTTACACATTGTTAACTCATGGTCCTCTGGTCATAACATCATCCTTAGGCCGCTTACATTTTTCAGTGTAATTCTGAATAAAAATTAACTTTTTCACAATATTCAAACTTTTGCAGATGCACTAGTAAGAAATAAAACAAAGAATACAGCTCTATGTAACATATATTTGACAATACTATCATCAGTTGACCAGTTGTGTCACTGTTGAGTTGAGATGCTTAAAGAATCATTATGCTTTATGTTATACAAATAATGGCTACTTAGTCAATGGAGAAATAAAAGTCATTACGTTTCTATTCAAACGTTAAAATATTTCCAATATCAGGCTTCAAATTGCACTTCTGTTTGATGTGAATGTTTCTGATTATTAAAGTTCTGTTACATGTATCATAAGTGTACTGTCCAGTTTTATCACTCACCAGTAGAATGGATCTGAATCTAGGTCCCTCTCTGTTTTCTTAACTTCTTGTCTTTCTTGGCTTACTCTTTATGGTTCTGTCTCTATACATTCTGCACATTTTTTGTGACAGTGTCTGTTGTAGTAATCAAATAAAATAAATTGATTTGCAGTACCTCCAGACCAGCCACGCCTCACTGTGACCAAAACCACCACCACCTCCATCACTCTGTCCTGGATTCCTGGAGACAATGGTGGAAGCTCTATCAGAGGTGAGGAGTCTTTACCATCCATCATGCCATCATCATCCCTGTCCCACTACTGTCACCATATCAGTTCACCTGAACATTACAACAACATCACATGATTATGATTCATCACAAACTTAGAATTAGCAGACCAGAGGACGATGGGTCCCCCATGTGAGTCTGGTTCCTCCAAAGGTTTCTTCCTCCAGCTCTGAGGGAGTTTTTCCTTGCCACTGTCACCGTTGGCTTGCTCACCGGGGATTAGGGATTAATGATTTGATGTTTGTTATTACTAACCCTGTAAAGCTGCTTTGTGACATCAGTTGTAAAAAACGCTTTATAAATAAATTTGATTTGATTTGATCCATGCTTAAGTTTGTGTGGGTTCTTTGCCTTTGATTCAACTTTGGAAGCTCTGCAAATATCCAGCCTCTTAATAATAAGTCTTAAGAGGTCGGGCACTGAGTGAAAATTATAAGCAAAGTACAGAACTCAGCTAAAAAAGGGCAGAGAAGGTAAAGGGGGTTTTCTGGGCTAAAAGAACATCCAATCATTTAAGCTACTCAGGTCATTTATCGTGAGTACAAAGTACTGAGTTCTGCTCAGACCTGTCAGATATCTGAAATTACAATGTATTTCTTGTGAAGGCATTTGAATATTTTCATGGAGTAAATGCACAGTAATCATTTCTATTACAGTGATCTATATTACCTACAAATATCTTTAATTAACTCCCCTCTGAGGTTAACAACTGTGCACACACACACACACACACACACACACGTATTTATCTTTAAGTAAGCTAATTATCCTAACTTTTGCCTCTTTTTTAGGCTACATTCTGCAGTATTCAGAGGACAACAGTGAGGAGTGGGGCAGTTTCCCCATCAGCCCCAGTGAACGATTATACCGCTTGGAGAGTCTGAAGTGTGGTACATGGTATAAGTTCACTCTGACTGCTCAGAATGCTGTGGGCCCTGGACGCATCAGTGAGATCATTGAGGCAAAAACACATGGAAAAGGTAAGATGTAGTCAATTAAAAGATCCCTAATTAGGACTTTTGTGGAATGTTATCCCATACTCCTTTTTATTGTTTGTTTCTGCTGTCAGGTCAAATTTAGTCCATCATATGTAGTTTCTAATATTCTTTTTATATTTAATCTCATTTTATTGTGTTTTGATGTTATTTGCATCTCTCACAGACTGACTGACTGACTGACTGATTGATTGATTGATTGATTGATTGATTGATTTGGCTTTATTTCCATTGCATAGTACAAGGCAACAAAATGGAGTTAGCATCTACCAGAAGTGCAAATAACATTGTTCAAAAGGAGCTAAGTACAGTAGTTATTATCTATTCATATAATAGCAATAATTATACAGATATTATAGATATACAATTATAAGGGTAGTTAAAGAACTGTTAAGCAACAGTGTTTTTATTATTACTCTACCTACTTATAAGTTATATAATTCTAATTATATACAAATATATAGAAAAATAAAGAAATAATATGCGGACAAACAAGAATAGTGCTGCAATCAAATGTACAGATATGTACAGTACTCGTCAAAGGTTTGGACACACCTTCTAGACATTCAGCTTTATAAGATAGTCTTTCAGTTAACAGCTGTTCCTTTTCAAGAGTTCATGACTTGCATTTCTTGCCTCTTAATGTGTTTGAGACATCAGTTTTGTGTCTACTTTGAAGTAAAATCTAAAACATGTTTTGGTTTGTTTATCACTTTTAAGTTTACTACATGATTCCTTATGTGTTCCTTCATAGTCTGGATGACTTCAGTGTTTATTTATAATGTAATGTTCATGTTCTGCTGAACTTCACTTCCATGCGCTGACAGTTCGTAAACGTACTTTGGACTCACTCCAGTGCTAGTTTTTGCATCTGACTGAAGTGTGTTTGATAAGCTACTTTACATCTGCTTCATGTGCCAGTGAAGTAATGCAAAGCTTACTTGACTATTGGCTGCTATACAGAGTTTTGTTGAAATTGGAGTTCTAAAAAGCAACAAGGTGAAATCCTGAAACAAAACAGGACATTTTCAGCAAGAATATGTCCTGTGCTAATGGTACTTTTATCCAATAGCCTAACTATCATGAGTATCTTAAAAGCTTAAAGGTGTGTATCTGCTCTGAATAGCCTTTCCTCCATCCTCAGAACCTCAGTTTGCCAAAGACCATGAGCTTTTCTCCAGTATCAACTCCACACGTGTGGAGCTGAATCTGATTGGTTGGAACAATGGTGGATGCCCAATAAATTCCTTCACACTGGAGTACCGGCCGGTGGACACCACTGCGTGGATTACAGTGACACGTGCAGCACTCACCAAGAGCCACATCCTCTATGACCTGCAAGAGGCCACGTGGTATGAGCTGCAGATGAGGGTTGGAAACAGTGCCGGCACAGCTGAGAAGAGAGTGCTTTTTGCAACTCTGAATGTAGATGGCAGTAAGTTGTTTAGTTGTTATGCACTGTAACACACATCAACAGAGTTTGGGTAATTAGTATTCTAATATTTATAGGATTTTTTGAGCTTGGAATAGCCACCAATAATGCCCTTAATAGTCACTTTATTAGTTACACTTATCTTGCCAACCTTGGAGGTGTGCAGTCAGAGACTGTAGCTTTATCCTGTACTTCATCATCGGTTGCTTACTGATCTGTACTTGTCCTGTTTGGATCAGTTAAATACAATTCTTCCTCGTCCCATTTTAGAACAATAGAGTTATAATAATTTACCACAATATCATTTTAAACTTATCACGTTTTTTGTAAATGACATTGTTTGCAGAAACTTTATTTCATTCATTTATTCTGAGCGGTCTATATAATTTTCCATATTGCTATCTTTGCCTATGCACCAAATCTTATTTGCTGTACCTCCAGGCACTATTGCACCTCTGCCAAAGATAGTGGATCCCAGCCAGGAGAACATGCAGGGCAATGAGGGTCTGAAAATGATGGTAACCATCATCAGCATCTTGGTGGCCATTGCCATGGTCTTCATCGTGTTGCTGGTCATGAGGCGGAGAAGGAGAGAGCAAAGGCTCAAGAGACTACGGGGTTTGTGGAAGAGCGTTACAGAACAGCACTAATAGTTTCTACATATCACATGAAAATGTTCTGTAATATTTCTAAGTCTGTTAAGGAATATTATGAATTGCTGTCATTTAGTTCACACAGCTGTATTTGTTTTTCATACATTTCTTACATTTCTCTCTTTGTCATACAGATGCAAAAAGCCTGGCTGAGATGCTTATGAGGTAAATGAAACTTCAACGTCTAAGAGCAGGTTTCATGGATCCTGTCTTATGACTGAAACTTTATTTGGCTAGGCTGTTGTTGATGCTTTGTAGATGCGTCCCTTGCATTTCATTCATAATTAACAAATTATCTTCACTTTAAATTCTAATAGCAGTCATGACTTAAATAAATGTAGTAAATTTGTAGAACAAACGGCACTTCTAACTAGTTGTTATTGAGTTCCACTTAATTGTAGGATGAAAATCCTTTTTTGAGTGCAGATAACTTAAAACAAGTAGTTACAAAGGTTGTGAAGTGAACATATGCAGTCTTACCGTTTTGGGGGTCATTCATAAAATATCCCACAATGCATCACTAGTGTATTTTGCAACCAGTCACCATGACTGTGTTTTGTGGGTGCAGATAAGTTGTATATATTCCCTGTTCAGTTTTTCTGTTGAGTACTTAAATAAATATTCCTTGTCCTTTTTTCCTTTTAACACTATATAGTGCAATTTTAAACATATCACTTCATGTATAATTTTTTTAATAATACATACAGGATGTGTGAATCACATAGATTAGACAAGTAACACTAAGACGATTAGATTGCATGGTTTTAACAAGTGAGCCAAGTAAACACAACTTAAAAATTCTGCATTTAAGTATCAATTAAGTATGCATCTGCTGTTAAGTATCAATTGAGTTTCAGATAAATAGTTTGCAAATAATTAAAATAATTTTCAATAGAGAATACATCAGAAATTGAATGTTTTTAACTGTAAAATGTAAAAAAAAAAACACATTGAACCATATTTTGCTTTCTTTCAAAGACTAGTTAAATAAGAATTGATGATATAACTACTTAAAAAAAATTTTTTTTGCAGTAAAAACACACGCACACCAGACGCAGTGAATAAACAGCAGCAGACTCTCCGAATGCACATTGATATCCCACGAGCCCAGTTACTCATTGAAGAGAGAGACACAATGGAGACAATAGGTACTTCCAAACATAACATTGTGTGTGTTATACATGTTTATATATTTTTGTATAAATATAAACAAAATAAGATGTTATATTGAGATAAATAATAAGTACAGGGGTTAGACAATGAAACTGAAACAGCTGGTTTTAGACCACAATAATTTATTAGTATGGTGTAGGGCCTCCTTTTGCGGCCAATTCAGCATCAATTCATCTTGGGAATGACATATACAAGTCCTGCACAGTGGTCAGAGGGATTTTACGTGATGCTGGTGGAGGAAAACGTTTCCTGACTCGCTCCTCCAAAACACCCCAAAGTGGCTCAATAATATTTAGACACAAAGACTTGCTGTCTTGGTCACAGATGCGCCAGCAAGACGTGCACCAACAATTTGTCCTCTTTTGAACTCTGGTATGTCACCATAATGTTGTGTGCATTGTAATATACTATATAACTGTGCTCTTACCTGCTAACTGAACCTTCACACTCTGCTCTTACTGGTGCAATGTGACATTAATGAAGATTGGCCACCAGACTGGTCCAATTTAGCCATGAAACCTCCCACACTAACATGACAGCTGTTTCACTTTCATTGTCTGACCCCTGTATAAGTGGTATAAGTGGTATTGAGATTCTGAGAGATACTGATAGATGTTACCCAGTGTTCCCAAATGTTTGTAGAAATGTATGTCAATACTGTAATTTGAGACAAACAATATCTTTTTGTGTTTATCATTCTCAGATGACCGATCCACAGTGCTGTTGACAGATAATGATTTTGGGGAGACATCTAAGCAAAAGTCCTCAACTGTCACACATACAGTTCACTACCAGTCTCTGTCTCAGGCAACTGGTCCACTGGTGGATGTCTCAGATGCTCGACCAGGTACAAGTAAGTGCTGAAGTGTTTCTGTAATCAAACCCAATGTTGGGAGGGTTACTTTTAAAATACATGCCCTGAAATGTAATTTGTAGCGTATTCCATTAAATTGCTCAATGTTAGTAAATACTTGGGAAACCTTTGACATTTTCTTACATTTTAAAACGGTAAGAATGTGGCAGTCACACCCTGCTTACTTAAGAAATATATTCTGTTGTGTTCTACTGTAGCAACCAACTAAATGTATTTACTTTCCTGAATGTAAACATTTGCTATAAAGGACTAAAGACTAAAGTGCAGGACTACACACTAACATCATCCCACCATGCTGGGGATGATAAAAATAGCACGCAGGATGAGATGAAAGCTTTCAGGATGACAGTGTTGTTTGGGGTAAAACTCTGTCTGTAAAGGTCGTTATTGACACTGGCTGATCAGTATGCCAGTCAGTAGACTACTTGTCCAATGATACACTCTCCTTGATTCCCATGGCAACAGAAGGGATCGTTTAAAAATGTGTTGCACTTAAAATGTGTATTTCAGTGTGCCAGTAATGAAAAAAAACACATGATCAAAAATACACTGAGTATGGTGTACAGTTTAAAGTAAACTTCTTAATCACATGAGTGTGAGAGTGTTTGCGACACAGTGGCCAGATTAGCTAATGAAAGTCAATAGTCTGTTAACATGAGCTCAGCTATTCTCTCTTCTGTAAACAGCTATTAGCTAATATTTATTCATATCACACACAAGTGGCATAAACACTGTATGTTATCCATTCAAACATACTAATGAGCTTATTGACTCTACCAGCAGCCTCACTGGGTTAAAATCTGTACTTAACGGATATATGAATGAACCTCTGATTAGCTGCAAGTGGTGTTTAATGAAAGACTCACAGTTTACACAAAACAGCTTCCTGTTGATTTGGGAGAAAACAGCACAAAAGAATGATGTTAGCTTGATAGGTGCTGTACTTGATAGGTGCTGTTGCCAAGTCCAGATCTGTGCAGTCAGTGGCTACGTGTTCATGTCCATTGATAATATTTATATTTATTCTATTTTCTAAAAATGTCATATTTTATCTATTAAAGGAAAACACAAACATTATGTGCATCCTGTGCTTCATTTAGCTTAAAATCTGTCATCATGTTCCTAAATTGACAGTTTTTACATGTCTATTTTTCAGTTGAGGGTGTCTTTGTTTCAGAATAATTAATAAAAATCATTAGACAACAAAAGCTATTTTTTATTTCAAAAGTTTAAATACGAAAGAAAAATAATAATTGTGTGTTTTTAATGTTTTATTTAATGTTTTTTTATATATATATAATTTTAACATCTTAATGTATTGATGTCCGCAAAAGTTCTGTCAACTGTTTTACTGACAGAACTTCCACCATGACTCAGAAATGCTTTGTGCCAAAACCATGTGACCAGCATCACATGATAACATTTTCCTCTGTGACGGGCTTATTGAACACATTGAGATGACAGTCCTCTTATTTCTTTCAGTATTATATCTAAAATGGCAGACTGTCAATGAGTATATTAATAGACCGTCAACAATGTTACCTATATTGTTATGGGTTAAAACATTTTAATGATTTTAGAAGCAGAGATACATTGAAAACATTGGGGGGGGTTTCACTTTTTTGGTCATGTGAAATGTACCCCAAATTATGGAATGACCCATTTTCTCAAGTCTACCTAACACACTCAAATTGCAGTAATTCAGGCTACAGTGTGTGTGTGTGTGTGTGTGTGTGTGTGTGTGTGTGTGTGTGTGTGTGTGTGTGCTGATTCAGGTAGAATTGCTGTTGACTAAACAATTCCGTTAATGTAATTTGAGGGCCTGCTTCTAGTTAAATAGGTTCATTGCTGAAGCTAATGGTGCTGATGATATTAACTCATTAGAGAGTTGGTGGTTAAAATAACTTCAGATGAGAAGTTCATTGTGTTTGCAGCCAATAATCTGATTAGTCTGATTATTGTACTTCCTTTAAAAGTCTACTTAAGTCATGCTAACCTTAGAGTATGTTGGTTTGGAATCACAAATTTGTACTAAATCACTATTAATCTGTAATTAACATGATATTAATTCACACTTAATATATGCTGAGTTGGTGTGTGTTGCCAAGTTCAACATTAAAACATGTTAAAAGTGTGTTTAAATTATTACACATTATTATTGTTATTATTATTATTATTATTATTATTATACACTATTATATGATTAAACAGCATGTATTGTATTACAAGAAGTACATTTAATGTGTTTATTAGTACAGCGTGGACTAATATATTTAATTTATATTAAAAGGCTTGTGATAATAACTAATATACTCCATATATTTTAATTTTACATATTAATAATATATAACAATTAATTATTAATATGAAGTATACTGTATTTTCATATGGGTTGTTTGTTGCTATCATAATGTAGGCATTTGCAGTACTGATATCAGGTACAATAGTGAAATGCACAATGTTTTTACTGGGCACTGACCTGTTTTGGTGAATCTGACAATAATAATAATAATAATAATAATAATAATAATAATAATAATAATAAAAATGTTTATGTACTGCTTTTTTCAAACCCAAGGATATATTTACATTACAAATTCACTATATTTCTCTTGTTTTCTTAAGCATCCTTTCTGTACAGTGTGATGACAGTGCTAGCATGTTTTCCATATGCAGCTCTTTTGCCCATCCTTACTGTCTCTCTATATGTCATAGATCCTACTGCCCGTCGTACAGCTAAAGCAGGTCCTGCCACACGTAGCCGCTATGCCAGCCAGTGGACCCTAAATAGACCACACCCACCCATGTCTTCACACACCCTTACTACGGACTGGAGGCTACCGACCCCTCGAGCCACTGGCTCTGTGGACAAAGAAAGCGACAGCTATAGTGTCAGTCCCTCTCAGGACACAGGTAGAGCTGGATTCATGTACAGTACATACATATTTCCACAGCCTGTTATCAGTGTCGGCAATTATTGTTACAGTATGTGCAGTTTATAATAGCTCACAATTTAAATACTGATTGCTAGCTGAAATCATCCTAAATATGACTCAGTGCTTCATCCTGCATCATTAGACTGCTGTAATGTTCTACTTTTGTGAAAGTCACATATACTGCTTACATTTGAATTACTTCTAATATTAATATCGAATTTTGTTTTATTTACAGCAAATACTATTAAATATTAAAAAATATCTGCATATTATTTTGACATACATATTATTTGGTTAACAAGTGAGTTCTTGGTGACACCAAACTTTTGACTTACAGTGTATCTGCTGCCAAATTGATTGATCAGTTCCAACGACTTTGCATTTGTTAAGGAACTCGTTTGACATTTCAGAACTGACATTAGACATTAATGGGGTTTTTTTCTGGGCTTCTACTGGAAATTTTGGTTTAAATTAGGCTTAAAAAAGCATCTAAAAATACCCTGTGTGTGTGTACATCATCCAGACCGTGCTAGAAGCAGTATGGTGTCCACAGAGAGTGCTTCCTCCACATATGAGGAACTGGCCCGCGCTTATGAACATGCCAAGATGGAAGAGCAGCTGCGCCACGCCAAGTTCACCATAACCGAGTGCTTCATCTCCGACACATCCTCCGAGCAGATGACAGCTGGCACCAATGACTACACAGACAGCCTGACCTCCAGCACACCCTCCGAGTCTGGCATCTGCAGATTCACCGCCTCCCCACCCAAACCGCAGGACGCCAGCCGGGTCATGAACATGGCCGTACCCAAAGCACATAGGCCCGGTGAGTGTTACATCCAGCTTAAAAATAATAATAGTAATAAAATAATAGTATTCATTTGTTTTATTGAATGCTATAATAGTATATACTGTATATATTAAACATCATGAAAATGCTTTTCTGCAAAGAATAAATGTAGAAGGAGCCATAATTCTTAAAACAAAGAATGGTTAAAAATAAAAGTTCAAATGCTAAAATGATTACAATAAAATAAATTAATTAAAAAATCAAATGAACAGAAGAACCATTGTTAGTTTGATTAAGCAGGATTTTTTTAAACTGTTGTTTAAAAATGTTCATTGAGTAAACCTGTCTAATACTTTTTGGTACACGGTTCCAGTTTGGGTGCACTGTAGATGAAGGCTGTCTGTTAGAGTGTCCAAATGACTTGCTGTGACCTTGAGTAGGGATATAAAATGACAAAGACTCAGTAACATAAGCAGTTACTCAACCACTAGCTTTGTACACAAGAAGAAGGGCTTTAAAATCAATTCTAAAAGATCTAGCTATAGTGCAGTGCAGCTAGAACTGATGTAATATGTTATCTCTTCCATATTTTTGTTAAAATTCTGGGAGCAGAATTGCATTGTTTAAACACTAGAGTTTACAAACAGCATGAGAAAGTTGTGCAATGAAATGATTACAGTCATTATTTTTCTTCTGGTTCTAGTAAACCCAGTATTGTGAATCAAATTGTGAATTGAATGTATTGCTCATTGGTTTGTACATGATTTAAACTCATGTTTACATTATACTGGAGGTATCTTTTCCTCTGTTTCTGCTAAAATCTCTGCATCAACACAGAATAGAAGGACATTGCTATGAAGGTTGGCTGTAGGCTTTAAAATGAAGCCAACAAGGCTTGCAAGATCCATCAGGCAAAAATGTTCTACCTGAATAATGTTTTTCCATGTTAATATCATGAGCAAAATCCATCCAGCTACATCAGTAGCTGCATTACAGCAACACAACGTTTTTAAACCTCTTCAGGTCAAAAGCTGCACTACTCAATGTTTTCTGGTTTATTGAGGTTGTTTATGGACTAATA
>BRDA01002953.1:22148-37926 GCA_036984385.1 Crenuchus spilurus | reverse complement strand
TTTCATATGATAAGTGTAACCATGCCATACACGTACGCCCGTCCTCCTCTCCTCCTTAGCCGCCAGCTTACACGAGCACCGTCGGTCTCCCTCTCCTAAATGGCCAGCCTACACGAACGTCGTCGTCGTCTCATTTATTTTTTTAAAAACCCATATAAACACATTATTTAGCATATTAAAGTATATTGTGTATTGGACGGCTGACACTGATTAATCAGTTTTACATGTATTCTTATGGAGAAAATGCATCCAGCTAACGACAAACCAGCTAATGAGCTCAGCTCCTGCACGGATTAAACTCGTAAGTAGGGTTACCACTGTATATATTCAGGAGTGGTCGACCAACAAAGATCACTCCAAGAGGAAGGCGTGTAATAGTCAGTGAGGTCAGAAAGGACCCCAGGGTAACTTCTAAGCAACTGAAGGCCTCTCTCACATTGGCTAATGTTAATGAGTCCACCATCAGGAGAACACTGAACAACAATGGTTTGCATGGCAGGGTTGAAAGGAGAAAGCCACTGCTGTCCAAAAAGAACATTTCTGCTCATTTGCAGTTTGCTGAAGATCATGCGGACAAGCCAGAAGACTATTGGAAGAAGGTTTTGTGACCAAAATACAACTTTTTGGTTTAAATGAAAAAAATGTTGTTTGGACAAAGGAAAACACTGTATTCCAGCATAAGAACCTTATCTTACCTGTGAAACTTGGTGGTAGTATCATGGTTTGGGCCTTTTTTGTTGCATCTGGGCCAGGACGGCTTGCAATCACTGATGGCACAATGGATTCTGAATTATCTCAGAGAATTCTAAAGGAAAATGTCAGCACATCTGTCCATGAACTGAATCTCAAGAGAAGGTGGGTCATGTAGCAAGACAACGACCCTAAACACACAAGTCATTCTACCAAAGAATGTTTAAAGAACAGTTACCAGAAATGTTTAGTTGCAGTTATTGCTGCAAATGGGGGGGGGGGGGTCTCATCACATACTTTTGTCACTCACAAATATATATCAAATATATCATCTTGTATAATTTTCCTCAATAAATAAATGACCAAGTATAATGTATTTGTCTCATTTGTTTACCTGGGTTCTCATTATCTACTTTTACCATAGTAACAGCTATGATCTAAATTTCCTCTCACATATTTGCAACTTGATTTTTTGTAAAGTATACAATATTCCTAAGTAATAGGTAATATTTGTAACCACATATTAATTTGAAAATGTGATAATAGTGCCCAGGATTATATAAATGTTTATTCACATTTTACTAACACATGAACTAGACATGATGCTTTTGATGACGTCCTCAAGCTGTGGCAGTGTTTGGTGATGTAGGAAGGACAATCACATGTAGACTAAAGTAATGATGCTTTGGAGCACTGTTAAAAATGTCAGATACAATATGGTTTGACCCACTCTTGGCTAAACTTTAGATTTAAGTGATAATCACTAGTGATTATTTTATGTGAATTATGACTAGGTCTAATACTTATCTGGAATATAAACTCTACAGAACATAAAATACTTAGTGTTATTCATTCATTCATTCATTATCACACCCGCTTAATCCTTATCAGGGTCGCAGTTTACTTAGTGTTACTGATAGTTATTTTGTGACCCAGGCCATGATAAAAAATTGTCATGGAGTAATCCTGAATAGTGTCTTTTCCTCTAACAATACTGTAGTAAATTAACTAAATATTGTTCAGACTGCAATGTAAAGATGTGTTATGACAAAAGTACCACCAATCCATCACTAAATCTGGGGAAAAAAAGTCCTACTAGGTGAGCGCCGTAAATGGCTGCTCTCCCAGCAATAAATAGCTGGAGCCCTCATTTCGTTGTACTTGTACAATGACAATAAAGTTTTCTGATTCTGATCACATAGTCATGTTGGGATGTAGGGATGTCCCATAAAATTTTCTGTGGTGTGTTTTAAATTATGCCAGACAAATGCTGTGGTGAGTTCACATGTAAGAAAGGTCCACATTGGAAAGATAGATCCTTTATTAGGGTTGAGTACAACAAGTTGGTGCACATAAAAAGGAGCTTTAGATGATTTTCCTTTTTACATTGTGCTGTCTATTACATCAACATCTACAAAGTCTTCTTGACATTTAGTATAGAGAACTTCCAGACTCCTTTCTGGCCAAAGTATTACATCTTTGAGATGAGGAGGACCTTCTACAACACCTCCACAGAACTCATGCTAACATTCTCCAACATCACGTTAAGGTTGAGGACTTCATTTGGGTCTTTTTTCTGTCCTTCAGCTCCATGAAAGTGTTTTCAGAACAGAGGGAATTGGTCACCCGCTTTTGAGAATCACTGACGTCAATACTCAGTTTTGCAAATTTCTGCAGTCATTAAATGTACAGCAGTCTTCACATCTGAACAATGGTGCTCTCCTTTGTAGCTTAGCTTTTTATACTCTGACATATGAAGACAAAGCTATAATGTGAGTACACTCAATGAATGCCAATTACAAGTGTCTGCTACAGGTGATGTTTCTGCTGCTTTGTTCTGTTTCCTCAGACTGTCCACTGTTGATTAAAAAGGTGAGTCAGGTACATTGTGGACATAGAACTCCAGATTTGTATCCGTCACGTATGATTTGATGTAAAATAAAAATAAAAACAAAGCCTGTTTTTTAATTGAAGGACTGAAAAGTAGTCTAAAATAAAAGTAATATTGAAAAGCTTAAAGGGAATTTAAAAAGATGGTTGTGCAGCAGATGCATTTACAGTTAAATAATAATTTACAGAAAACTGAACTAATCACGGTTATACACATGTACAATTTCAAATCACAAAAACCTGGCATTTCAAGAGTTTTCCATGCCTCTGTATGTTCAGATACAATAATACATTTTATGGTAGTTCACTTGTGATTTGTGTTGTCATGTGAGAAATGCACCCCTGAACCATCATATGGTTTCTCTTTTGGATGTGCACGCTGGCATTTTAAGGGAGTACTCTGTTGATTAAAACTCTTTCCAAACTCTGTACAGTAAGATGGTTTCTCTCATGTGTGAATACGCTGGTGTTTTAGGAGATTACTCTGTTCAGTAAAACTCTTCCCACACTCTGTACACTCATATGGTTTCTCTCCTGTGTGAATACGCTGGTGCTTTAAAAGATTACTCTGTTGATTAAAACTCTTACCACACTCTGTACAGTAATATGGTTTCTCTCCTGTGTGAATACGCTGGTGTGTTTGGAGGCTACTCTGAACAGTAAAACTTTTCCCACACTCTGCACACTGATATGGTTTCTCTCCTGTGTGAATACGCTGGTGCTTCAGAAGATTACTCTGTTCAGTAAAACTCTTCCCACACTCTGTACAGTAATATGGTTTCTCTCCTGTGTGAATACGCTGGTGTTTTAAGAGAGTATTCTGTTGATTAAAACTCTTCCCACACTTTGTACAGTAATATGGTTTTGCTCCTGTGTGAATGCGCTGATGTGTTTGGAGACTACTGTGAACAGTAAAACTCTTCCCACACTCTGTACACTGATATGGTTTCACTCCAGTGTGAATACGCTGGTGTTTTAAGAGATTACTCTGTTCAGTAAAACTCTTCCCACACTCTGTACAGTAATATGGTTTATCTCCTGTGTGAATACGCCTGTGTTTTAAGAGAGTACTCTGTTGAATAAAACTCTTCCCACACTCTGTACACTGATATGGCTTCACTCCTGTGTGAATGCGCTGGTGTGTTTGGAGACTACTCTGTACAGTAAAACACTTCCCACACTCTGTACAATAATATGGTTTCTCTCCTGTGTGAATACGCCTGTGTTTTAAGAAAGTACTCTGTTGAATAAAACTCTTCCCACACTCTGTACAGTAATATGGCTTCACTCCTGTGTGAATGCGCTGGTGTGTTTGGAGACTACTCTGAACAGTAAAATTCTTTCCACATTCTTTACACTGATACAGTTTCTCTCCTGTGTGAATGCGCTGGTGTTGCTGTAAATGACTCTTTTGATTAAAACCCTTCCTACACTCTGTACACTGATGTTTGTTTGTTGATTTTAAGATTTCCTGCATTTGCCTGTGAGATATATCAGAATGAATAGTATCAGAAATACTTCTGGATGCCATATTTTCTTTTATCTCTACTGATTTCAGCATGGTGATGTATTTGTTTTTCGTAGGTTTCCCTTGATGTGGAAGCTAACTCCAGGATTTTCAATGGGACATTGTTGATTCCTGCAGGAGAAAAACAAAAAACAAAATTGAACTGTAGTAGATCAACACACACAATATTTTCACTGACTGCACGTCTAAGCAGATGTTATATTGCAATAGAATATCTGATGTTATTTCCAGTAATGTCAGGACACTTTCTAAAATGCAATAAAAACTGAAATCTACCATTTGTTTATTTATTTTCAATCTATTATTTAACAGTCAACATACATACATATTACAGTTATATACACAGTTTAATACTGTTTTAGTCTAAAACTAAAAAAATATTAAAGGAGAAAAAGTGATGACAGCTGAGTTAAGCTAATGCTAGCTGATATTAGATGATAAATTTACATTTTACAAGTCAGCAGAATATCAGACGTACAGACAGTGAAGTAGTTTTAGTGCTGAACGCTGCTCATTGTACTAAAACAAATGTGTGTTTGAGCAGCAGGACAAAAGAAGTGCTGCCTGAATGATGGAGCTGTACACAGACTCGGTCCAGGATGACCGGAGTGGAGAAGAGAGACAGAAAAAAAACACCTGACGTGGTTGGAGAGAGAAGTGACACATCAGACATGGATGTGGACTCAGTCCTCCGCCTCGCAGCGCTGTCCAGCTCCGTCACAGCTCTCTGTCCCGGTCAGACTCACAGCTTCTCCCGCTTCACTGCTGGAGTTAGCTCTCTGCTAGCTTCTTAGCTAAGTCCATATAAAAGCAGCTGCCGCGGTCTCACAGCTCATTCAGCTAAACGTGCTCTTCTGTCGAGTAGTCCAGCAGCTCAGCACCTCTATCAGCATTTCACTTTCTCACAGAGTCCTGCTCCAACACTTTAACTACACTCTTCTGTTTCACTCTCACATAAACAAACCTCTTCTTCTTCTTTTAGCATTGGCGGTGGTTCTGAAACCAACATCAGGTGCATTACCACCACCTACTGAGCTGGAGTGTGAACTATGATGGAAACTAAACGAAGGATAACTAAATACGAACCCTGTACATTGGAAACTTGACTTACAAATTTAATTCATTCTGTGACAAAGCTCATAACTCAGTCTGCTTGTATCCCCATTTAAAATTAATTGAAATGTTATTAATCCATCCCAGTCCCCGAAAATACTCCAAATTTTTGTTGTTTTGAAATTAGAAAAATGTTTTATAAATAACAAATAATGAGTAAAAATAATACATAATAAAAGAAAATGTAAAGAACTTTAATTAAACGTATTTACATTAAAGATCAGACAGTCTTTTTCAGTGATGTTTGCCTTTTTTTTACCACAGTTTCCTCTCTTTCACTTACAGGGCATTTCATTTACATTTACATTTGAGGCATTTAGCAGATGCTCTTATCCAGAGTGACATATCACACCAGTATTGGCTTCTCTGCACTGGTTATCTATAAAATTTAGAATTTACTTTAAAATTTTAATGATTATTTATCAGGCTGGTAATAACAAGACTCCAGCATAGATCACAGAGCTTCTATGGCCTCTTCATAGTGCAAGAACTCTGAGGTCTTCAAATCAGGGTTTACTTTGTGTGCCCCGTACTAAACTAAAATCAAAGGGGGACTGGGCCTTTGCAGTTTATGCCCCAAAATTGTGGAATAGTCTGCCAAATGAGATCAAATTACATGACTCAAATCATGTTTTTAAAAAACGAGTAAAGACATTTTTATTAGCTTGCTTTTAAATAGTTTTTTGTATGATATAAGCTGGTGTGTATTTGAGTATTTTAATATTGTTAGTTTATTTTGTGTATTATTTATTTTTATTGTACTATTTAAATGTATTTGATTGTCTTGCATTACATCCTATTTATATGGTTTTGTAAAACACTTTGTGATTCATTCTAGAAAAGTGCTTACTTACTAACTTACTTCAGTCATGACCTGCTTGGGGATCAAACCAGCGACTGTCAGGTCACAAGACCAGATCCAAAAATGTTTCGTGAGTGAGACAAATTTGTTTATCCAGCTCCAAGGCACCACCTCTTTTTATACATGATCTTTCCACCCACTCACGCTCATGACAGCTCGTATCTCAAAACATTTGTAAATTGGGTCATTTGCAGTACCAGCACTAGGCATGTGGGTGCCCCTCGTGCGTAACTAGTCCCCCCCCAAATACAACACTAAGCTTCCATGTTCACCTGTCAGTGCTGAGGTCTTGGGTTTGAGTCCACATGTAAGTTGTGTTTCCAGAAATGTTTTAAAAAGTCTAAATATAATGGCATAATGGAAGGCGAGCCTTTTATTTACACTGCAATGAGTACAGCATTCACATATACATTGGGGAAAATTTGATACACTACTGATTTTGCAATTCTGTAATTTTTATCATAGGTACACTTCAACTGTGAGAGACAGAATCGAAAAAAAAAACAATATACCAGTGGAGGTTTAATGGTCCAGGAATGTCCAAAAACAAAGGCACTCTCCTGAGTGTTCACCTGAACAAAGACTTCTCACACCTCACCTCATACTTATCCTATATATATTCAATCTAGGACCCACAGAATGACAGAAAAACTGTCACTTTACATTCAGTTTGCTTTAGAAATAAAACCACATGCCATTTTTATAAGCTGTAATCCACACTGTGCAACCAACACCTCTGTTTATTCAGGTCAGAGCTCAGAAGTCTTGGCTTGAAATGTTTAGAGTTTGTTTTATTTCACAATATATCAGCACATCTGAAAACAGGTCTTTGGAAAGTCTAAGTTTAGAGCAGATTTAATAAAAATATAGATTTATGACACTCTTACTGTTTTGCCACACAGGTCCAGCGTGATGTGAACTCCAAGGTATCTGAAAGTGTCTTGTTATTTTCACTGCAGCTTTGTTTATGCAGACAGTTCCATAGTTCCTCTCCAGCCTTCTGCTGTAGTCCACAATCAGTGATTTTGTCTTGCTGATATTAAGGAAGAGGTTATTGGCCTGGCCCCAGGTGTTTAATCTCCTCCAGGTAGGCCCTCTCATATTTGTTAAGAGATAAGACCTTCAGTGTTTGTCAGCAAACTTGATGACTGAGTTAGAGCTGGAAGTTGTCACACAGTTGGAAGTGTACAGTGAGTACATCAGGGGGCTTAGGACACATCGCTGGGGAGCTCAGGTGCGCAATGCTTGTGGTCTGTCCATCAAGATGTCAAGACCCAGATCTACCAGCTTGGATGTGAGTTTTGAGGGAATAATTGTTTTAAATGCCAAGCTGTAATCCACAAACAGCATTTTCACATATAATGCCTTGTGAAAAAATTCACCCCTTGGCATTTTTCATGTTTTGCTACCTTACAAGCTGGAATTAAAATGGATTATTTGAGGGCTTGCATAATTTCATTTACAGAACATGCCCACAACATTGAACATTCGATTAACTTTTTTATTGTGAAGCAAACAACAAATAGGACAAAATAACACAGTTCAATGTGCATAACTATTCACCCCCCTATCATCAGTACAGTGTAGAGCCACCTTTTGGAGTAATTATAGCTGCAAGTCACTTTGGATAAGTCTTTATACGTTTGCCACATCTTACCACTGGAATTTTTGCCCATTCCTCAAGGTAGAACTGCTCCAGCTCCTTCAAGTTACACGGTTTCTGCTGATGAACAGCAATCTTTAAGTCTGACAACAGATTCTCAATTGGATTAAGGTCTGGGCTTTGACTAGGCCATTCCAATACATTTACATGTTTCCCCTTGAACAACTCAAGTGTTCCTTTTAACAGTATATTTTGGGTTACTGTCCTGTTAGAAAGTGAACCTCTGTCTCAGTCTCAAATCTCTGACAAAAACAGGTTTTGCTCAAGAATATTTCTGTATTTAACATCATCCATCTTCTCCTTGACTCAGATGAGTTTCCCAGTCCCTACTGCTGAAAAATATCCCCACAGCATAATGCTGCCACCACCATGTTTTACTGTGGGGATGATGGTTTTGTGGTGATGAGATATGTTGGTTTACACCAGTTTTCTTGGTGGCTGAAAAGTTCAATTTTGGTCTCTTCTGACAAGATCACCTTCCTCCATACATTTGGTGAGTTTCCCACATGCATTTTTGGAAAACTCAAAATGGGCCTTCCTATTTTTGTCTGTTAGTAAAAGTCTTTCTTACTGGCCACTTTTCCATAAAGCCGAGCTGTTTGGAGTGTAGAGCTTATTGTGGTTGTAGGGACAGATACTCCATTTTCTGACTGGAAACTCTGCAGCTCCTTCAGAGTTACCTTTGATTTCTGTACTGCCTCTCTAATGAACACCCTCCTTACCTATTCTGAATGTTTTGGTAGGCGATTTCATTAAGCATGTGACTTCTGAAGGTAATTAGTTACACTACACTATTTAGGATATATTCCAGTGCAACTAAGATGACGACGTTAGTGTGTTTACAGAAGTGGTTGTAGAATTTGTTGAGAAAATCATAGGTGACACCATTCCTTGAACTGTCTTCAAGAAGTTCTCTAACCAGAAGCTGTCTGAAGCTGCATACTCTGAAATCACACAATGCTGTTTGTTTTTAGTTTTTGAGCTAATTACTGACCCCTCCTGCCCAGTCTGACACCACAATGTTTCCAGCTTGAAGTAGAGTTCCTGCTCATCTGCCCTCTGGACCAATTGTCCCAGTAGAGCCACCACCATGTTCCACTGAGCCTCCTTTTGGAAAAGAAGACTTGTATGAATGTGCTGATAATGAGATCTTGGACTCTTTCTCTTGCTCTTAGGGCATTTACCTTGAAACAGGTGCCTCTGACTTGCTCATGGGACTCTGGTACTTTTTGTAAAACTGATTTTCTGGAAAGTTGCTTTATGTCCAAATTTGTGTAAATCTAATCATTTGGTAGAAACAGACAATATTTCCAATACAGGGAGCCTGAAAGGTGTAAATCTCTATTTTTAAACAAATAAAAGGAAAATCGGAAGGAAACAACAACCAACATCTGCTCTTATTAGCTTTTAGAAGAAACTTAGTATACTTTGTGGAGAGAAAAAAACAGGATAAAGCACAGCCTGAATCCAGGAGGATTTAAGATATGTGCAGATCAGAAGTATAATGGAATGTGTGTGTGTGAGAGAGAAAGAGACAGATGTCTTAGTTTTATTTAACACTTTAATTTACAAACAATTTAACTTACAGTAATCTTTTTCAGACATGAAATACAACTCCCATCAAAAAAGACTGATGTGACCTTTGACCTGACACCATCGGGTATTTGCTGACAGGTACTGAGCAGTATTGCTCTCTAGTACACTTAGTTTATAGAAGTAAACAGAAAAGTCCATTTGGGAAATACTTAAACACAACCTTCAAGATATATGAATTATTGGGTCTAAAACATTTCTAGTTAAAAATTAAGAGCTTCTCTGCACATTCTCAACATCAGAGTAAGACAGTGATCTCATCTAATGAAACGTCTCAAACAACACAAAAACACAACTAAATACATTATTAACAGTCTGCACTCACTAACATCTTAAAATTATTCTAAAGGCCAGATTTGTTTAAAAATGATGTTTAAATGAAACTTCTTTAACAGAAGCTGATATGTTTTGATATGATTCACTTTGATGTTGCTATATAGGAATTGCACTTGAACCTTGATATGGGTCCTCTCCTGTGTGAACACGCTGATGTTGTTGAAGATGACTCAGTTGATTAAAACTCTTCCCACACTCTGTACAGTAATATGGTTTCTCACCTGTGTGAATACGCTGGTGTTGTTGGAGATTACTCTGTTGAGTAAAACTCTTCCCACACTCTGTACAGTAATATGGTTTCTCACCTGTGTGAATACGGTGGTGTAGTAGGAGACTAGTCTGTCGAGTAAAACTCTTCCCACACTCTGTACACTGATATGGTTTCTCACCTGTGTGAATACGGTGGTGTATTAGCAGACTACTATGCCGAGTAAAACTCTTCCCACAGATTGAACACTGATACGGTTTCTCTCCTGTGTGAATACGCTGGTGTTTTACAAGACTATTTTGTACCGTAAAATTCTTCCCACACACTGAACACTGATATGGTTTCTCTCCTGTGTGAATACGCTGGTGTATCAGGAGACTACTCTGTTGAGTAAAACTCTTCCCACACACTGAACACTCGTACGGTTTTACTCCTGTGTGAATATGCTGGTGTATTAGGAGACTACTTTGTACAGTAAAACTCTTCCCACACTCTGTACACTGATATGGTTTTTCTCCTGTGTGAATACGCTGGTGTACTAGGAGATAACCCTGCTGATTAAAACTCTTTCCACACTGTGTACAATAATATGGTTTCACTCCTGTGTGAATACGCTGGTGTACTAAGAGATGACTCTGTTGATTAAAACTCTTCCCACACTCTATACACTGATATGGTTTCTCTCCGGTGTGAATACGAAGGTGTATTTGGAGACTACGCTGTTCAGTAAAACTATTCCCACACTCTGTACAGTAATATGGTTTCTCTCCTGTGTGAACACGCTGGTGTCGATGGAGACTACTCTGTTCAGTAAAACTCTTCCCACACTCTGTACAGTGATATGGTTTCTCTCCTGTGTGAATACGCTGGTGTTCTTTGAGACTACTCCGTCGAGTAAAACTCTTCCCACACTCTGTACACCGATACGGTTTCTCTCCTGTGTGAATATGCTGGTGTTGTTGGAGATGACACTGTTGATTAAAACTCTTTTCACACTCTGTACACTGATATGGTTTCTCTCCTGTGTGAATACGCTGGTGTTGTTGGAGACTACTCTGTACAGTAAAACTCTTCCCACAGTCTGTACACTGATACGGTTTCTCTCCTGTGTGAATACGTTGGTGTTTTTGTAGACTACTCTGTCTGGTAAAAGTCTTCCCACACTCTGAACACTGATTTTTGCCTATTGTTCCTATGTTTTCCTGCATTTGTTTGTGAGATGTGTCAGAACAAAGAGTATCAGAAGTTCTTCTGGATGCCATGTTCTCTTCTTTTATCTCTATGTTTTGCAGGAGAGCGATGTATTCATCTTCGTAGTATCTCCTGAGGTGGAAGCTGACAGAAGGACCTTCAACAGGATGTTGTTCCTTCAGAATGAAAAAAATTCCTGCAGGAGAAAAGAATGTAAAATTAAAATAGTGTGATAGAATAACATGTTTCTGAAAGTCTTTAGATTAGTGACCAATGTACAAACTCAATTTACAGAAATGTTGTAAAAATGCAATAAAATCTGAAATTGTAATTTGTTCATTCTCTTGAACCATTATTTAACAGACAATAGCACAAAGAACAGATTTTAAGATATTTCCATTACATGGACCAGTCTAAATGTTAAATCAAAGCTAATGTAGAAAATGATGCCTGAAAAAATAAAATAACAAAATGGGACAGAGGTATGTTTATCTCTGTGATGCATCACCTTTTTAAAAATTATGTTTTAATCCTTCGGGAAGTGAAGATACTAATTATTACAGTGGAATTTATGTCCATTCTTGTTGTAAACAAGACCTGAACTGCTCATGGTCAATGTTGCCCGTTTGTCCTCTTAATGATCTTACAGACATTTTCAATCGGAGACAGATCTGGACTGCTGGCAGGTCAGTCAACCACACACAGTCTATGTCTATAAAATCACACTGTTGTAACTGCTGCAAATTAAGACCTAACATTGTCCTGCTGAGTTTCTGAGATAAGGCAGCAAATTTCACTCCAAAATACCAATATAAGCCTCAGTATCCATGTACCTTAACATATATATCCAGATCACCCATGCAAATATAGCAATACAATACAAATATATGCAAATAAACTTTAAACAAATGCATTTAGTTTCACATCCAAACCATGAAGTATATATGCAAACCAAAAACGAGTATTCATACATTTAACAGGGTTTGTACCGTTATTTCTTTCTTATTTCTATGTATACTTATTTCCTCACTGTACATTTCACTATTCACAATAAATATATGTGACCCCACCAGGGAAAACCAGGCCAAAGTCACTGGGCAATTTACTGAGATATCGTGTCAATATCATGTCACTCACATTAGCGACAAAACTTAGCCACTCGGTATTATTGCTGTAAATGAAAGATAACAGTCTCAGATATCTATCGCAGTACATATTTTGATCAAAAACAAAACTTAAATTCACAAAAAAGTTGTTTTGAAAAAAAAACTTAAAAAAAAAAAGACTTTGGCCTGGTTTTCCCTGGTGGGGTCACATATATTTATTTGTGAATAGTGAAATGTACAGTGAGGAAATAAGTATTTGAACACCATACAAATTTGCAAGTTCTCCCACTTATAAATCATGGAGGGGTCTGAAATTTTCATCTTAGGTGCATGTCCACTGTGAGAGACATAATCTAAAAGAAAAAATCCGCAAACCACAATCTATAATTTTTTTGTAATTTATTTGTGTGTAACTGCTGCAAATAAGTATTTGAACACCTGCCAATCAGCAAATATTCTGGCCCTCAAAGACCTGTTAGTCCGTCTCTAAAAAGTCCACCTCCACTCCACTTATTATTCTAAATTAGAAGCACCTGTTTGAGGTCGTTAGCTGCATAAAGACACCTGCCCATCCCACAATCAGTAAGACTCCCAACTACTAACATGGCTAAGACCAAAGAGCTGTCCAAAGACACCAGAGACAAGATTGTAAACCTTCTCAAGGCTGGAAAGGGCTATGTGGCAATTGCCAAGCAGCTTGGTGAAAAAAAGATCAACTGTCTAATTTGCAATTAGAAAATGGAAGAAGCTAAACATGACTGTCAATCTCCCTCGGACTGGGGCTCCATGCAAGATCTCACCTCGTGGTGCATCAATGATCCTATGAAAGGTGAGGAATCAGCCCAGAACTACACAGGAGGAGCTGGTCAATGACCTGAAGAGAGCTGGCACCACTGTTTCCAAGGTTACTGTGGCTAATTCACTAAGACGTCATGATTTAAAGTCATGCATGGCAAGGAAGGTTCCCCTGCTTAATCAGCACACGTCCAGGCCCGTCTTAAGTTTGCCCATGACCATTTGGATGATCCAGAGGAGTCATAGGAGAAGGTGTTGTGGTCAGATGAGACCAAAATATAACTTTTTGGTCTTAATTCCACTCACTGTGTTTGGAGGACGAAGAATGATGAGTACCATTCCAAAAACACCATCCCTACTGTGAAGCATGGGGGTGGAAGCATCATTTTTTCAGTTTTTCTGTACATGGGACAGGACGACTGCACTGTATTAAGGAGAGGATGACCGGCAAGATTTTGGGGAACAACATCCTTCCCTCAAGTTGGAGCATTGAAGATGGGTCGTGGCTGGGTCTTCCAACATGACAATGACCCAAAGTACACAGCCAGGATAACGAAGGAATGTCTCCGTAAGAAGCATATCAAGGTTCTGGAGTGGCCTAGCCAGTCTCCAGACCTAAACCGTATAGAAAGTCTTTGGAGGAAGCTCAAACTCCGTGTTTCTCAACGACAGCCCAGAAACCTGGCTGATCTGGAGAAGATCTGTGTGGAGGAATGGGCCACAATCCCTGCTACAGTGTGTGCAAAGCTAGTGAAAAACTACAGGAAACATTTGACCTCTGTAATTGCAAACAAAGGCTACTGTAAAAAATATTAACGTTGATTTTCACATGTGTTCAAATACTTATTTGCAGCAGTAACACACCATGTTGTCTTATTGTGCGTCGAGTTATTTTTTATACAAAGAAAGGTTTAATAAATACTCATTTTGCAATAATTATGCTCTTTATTGCATTAATTCTATTTAAAACGAAAGCAGATGACAAATAATCTCAAAATAAATCTAGTTGCACTCTTTAAATTAGTGACCCTGCAAGATCCACAGTCAAAAGTCATACATTGTGATTTCTGGATTTTTTCCAGAGTCTTTTATATTATGTCTCTCACAGTGGACATGCACCTAAAGCCTACCATACACCTAACGACTTTGAAAAGATTCTGAAAAGATTTTTAACAGGCTAAAGTCTGACACTATCTCACATCTACAGACTTTTTAGTCACAGTCTAGTTGCAGTCTTAAGATTTTGGAAAGACTGTGGATCTTGCAGGGTCACTAATTTAAAGACTGCAACTAGATTTATTTTGAGATTATTTCTCATCTGCTTTCGTTTTAAATAGAATTAATGCAATAAAGAGCATAATTATTGCAAAATGAGTATTTATTAAACCTTTCTTTGTATAAAAAATAACTCGACGCACAATAAGACAACATAGTGCAAAATCCAAATACAGTAACATGCATTACAGATACAGTGCTATCAGAGCTCTAAATACTGTCCACATAGGATTCACATCCATGCATTCCTGGTCCTGTGTGTCTGCATGCTCCTCATTTTCTTCAAGCTGTTGGGCAGAACAACCACTTTTAAGATTAATATGATCGTTAAATAGCCCCATTCAGTAGTGTTTAGTTAGTTTTAGCATAGCACACACACCTGGGATTTCGAAGGCTTCACCAATTTGTCCACTTTTTTCCTTTTTGTCTTTTCGTGAAAGTCGTTAGGTGTAACGTAGGCCTAAGATGAAAATTTCAGACCCCTCCATGAATTCTAAGTGGGAAAACTTGCAAATTCGCAGGGTGTTCAAATACTTATTTGCCTCACTGTATTTGTGATGTATGTGTAATCGGTGGATCATCATTTACACATACAGGACTATTGAGACTAATCTCTATCCATACTGTGCTGGATAGCATCATCAACAAATAATCCCTGAACAGACTAATTGAGAAAGCTGACACCTAATATTACTCAGCTGATAAGTTTACAGTTATTCACTTTTGTAAATAAAGTCCTCTTTTATCTTAACTCACTATTAACATCAATTATTACCAGTGTTGCAATTAACGGCGTTACGTAACGACGTCATTTTGTCAGTAACGGGATTAAATAATTAATTACTTTTCCTGTCGTTATAATGCCGTTGACGTTACTGGTCATTAAAAGTGGTGCGTTACTATATATTGATATACTAACAGTAATCCGAGCGGACCTCTGCTCAGGCTAGTGAGGAGTAACAGGTGTTACACCGAGAACTGTGACCTATCGAGATCTGTGACTTCCTCTATCAAGTCACAGATCTCGATAGGTCACAGTTCTTGGTGTAACACCCGTTTAACTCAAGTCAGTAAGCGATTGGCTAAGGCAGCGTTATGGTAGCCAATCAGAGCCAGTGTTTTTACACGTGTGCCGAGAGGCAGAAGTGGCGAATCAGGAGCAAGCTGAAGAAAAGTTAGCATTTTCAAGGTGGCGATATAAACATTATTTTAAATTCATTGAGGTTAAAGGCAAAGATTTGGTATTTTAAAGGATTTTATCCTGCACTGGTCTGTTGATGTGCAATAAATTTCTAAAGTTATGTACAAACACCTTTCTGATCTACTCATTTCAACTGACTGTGAAAACTGCTTTTTCAAAAAAAATCCTTATTCTTTGACATAACTTTTTTTTTACTGTAATGCAAATAGTTACTTTCCCTGGTAACAAGTTACTTTTATTATAGAGTAATTCAGTTACTAAGTTACTTTTTTGAACAAGTAGTGAGTAACTATAACTAATTACTTTTTTAAAGTAACGTTCCCAACA
>BRDA01002953.1:8879-22138 GCA_036984385.1 Crenuchus spilurus | reverse complement strand
GAGGATGTCGACTAAAATAAAGTCGAGAATGTAAAGACAAGTCTCGACCAGTGTAAAATAGAAGTCAATGTATGAAATTGACAAAAATATCAAATTTCTCACTAACAGAAATGTAAGAGCTGAAATAAAATCAGCTGTAGGAGGTAAAAGTCAGCAGAATATCAGACTTACAGTCAGTGAAGTAGTTTTAGTGCTGAATGCTGCTCGTTGTACTAAAACAAATGTGTGTTTGAGCAGCAGGACAAAAGAAGAAGTGCTGTCTGAATACACAGACTCGGTCCAGGACGACCGGAAAGGAGAAGAGAGACAGAAAAACACACCTGACGTGGTTGGAGAGAGAAGTGACACAGCAGACGTGGTGTGGACTCGGTCCTCCGCCTCGCAGCGCTGTCCGGCTCCGTCAGAGCTCTCTGTCCCGGTCAGACTCACAGCTTCTCCCGCTTCACTGCTGGAGTTAGCTCTCCGCTAGCTTCTTAGCTAAGTCCATATAAAAGCAGCATCTCACAGCTCACAGCTCATTCAGCTAAACGTGCTCTTCTGTCGAGTAGTTCAGCAGCTCAGCACCTCTATCAGCATTTAACTTTCTCACAGAGTCCTGATCCAACACTTTATTTAAAGTCTTCTGTATCACCCTCACGTAAACAAACCTCTTCTTCTTTGAGCGCTAGTGGCGGTTGGGAAACCAACATCCGGTGTATTACCGCCATCTACTGAGCTGGAGTGTGAAGTATGATTTCAAAATTGCTCCCAGCTAGTACAGAACCAACCCGTTGATGTACAGGTGCTGGTCATAAAATTAGAATATCATAAAAAGTTGATTTATTTCAGTGATTCCATTCAAAAACACACAGACTGATATATTTCAAATGTTTATTTCTTTTAATTGTGATTATTATAAATACAACTAATTAGAATCATACACAAAATGTAAAATATCCTATGCCAAACCATTAGAGCTTCACATAGGGCCCACCCCTCTCTCTCTCTAACAGCAGCCACACAATCCTATTGTTTCAATCCTACAGCTACACCCTATGGTTGCTGTGGCCGTTTATGAGCCGATCAGCAACCAGCTACCCTTAACATCTACGGTTACTCGTTGAGCCCATCACATGAGTACCCAAACCACACACTGCATTACTAGCTCTTCACAGGGGTCATCAGGTAGGCACCTTCCCTCGTCAGTATTTCACTGAATTAAGCCCACAACACCTCCAGAAGGCTGGCGTCCCAGACCCACCCCCCTCCAAGCTAGCTTTACAGACCTTCCTTACCCTTAACAAACGTAAAAATCCACACTGGCCTCCCTGGTGACTAAGGCTGTACCACTGGTACCGTTACTGCATGCTCAGTGCCACCAGTTCCATGTGATCTTCACGTGCTACAACACCAACCACCGAAACAGCTCCTCTACACTGCATTTCCCCAACTAATCTGTGTTCGCCTCATCAACAACAACTGACTAGACCTTTCAGCTGTTTCTGATAACTCCTTCACAGCTGCCCTTAGTTTCCGGCCCCTGATGCCAAACTGCACAAGCAGGGATGTGGCAGACTTGGCTACAAATCCCCTAACACTTATTTCCACTGGTCTTACATCTACCTGCCACCCACGTTCCCTCACCTCAGCCGCCAAGTCCGCGTACTTCAGCTTCTTCCTTTCAAATGCATCCTCAAATGGAAATGTTAACTCTATGAAATAAACTCTGTCTACTTTCAGAGTACAGCACCATATCTGGCCTCAGTGTAGTTAAAGCAATGCACTCTGGGACCTGCAGTTTTTTACCTACATCCACTAGTAATTTCAAATCTCGCGCTTAAGGTTAAGGTCAGGCGAGTTTGCTGGCAAATTAAGAACAGGGATACCATAGTCCTTAATCCAGTTACAGGTAGCTTTGGCACTGTGTGCAGATGCCAAGTCCTGTTGGAAAATGAAATCTGCATCTCTATAAAGTTGGTCAGCAGCAGGAAGCATGAAGTGCTCTAAAACGTCCTGGTAGATGGCTGCATTGACCTTGGACCTCAGAAAACACAATGGACCAACACCAGCAGATGACCTGGCAACTCAAACCATCACTGACTGTGGAAACTTTACACTGGACCTCAAGCAACGTGGATTCTGTGCCTCTCCTCTCTTCCTCCAGACTCTGGGAGCTTGATTTCCAAAGGAATTGCAAAATGTACTTTCATCAGAGAAATAACTTTGGACCACTCCGTATCAGTCCAGTACTTTTTGTCTTTAGCCCAGGCGAGACGCTTCTGACTGTCACTTGTTCTGAAACAAGGAATTTCATTTTCCAACAGGAGACTTCTGTGGTTTGAATATTGAAAGAGAAACAAATCAGCTTTTATTTAAAACAGCCTCTGTTCCAACAGACATGACCTTTGAACTAGAGCTTTCTTATAATAATTTTCTGTAAAATTATCTTTTGCAGTGTCTCAGACTCCAGCAGAGGACATTAGCATTCCTTCTCCAAGGAAGAAGTCCCTCTCTAGAGTCGCTAATGCCTTCTGCAGGCTCTTCCAGAGGAGAACATCACATTAATTTACTATAAGGAGTCAGAAAAACATCGGAGAATAGAACATATGAATAGAAATCATCAGTACAAGAGTAAAGAAAGTGTTAATATGATGAACTGTGATAGTTCAGCTCCAACAGCCTATAACAAAAACACAAAACTGATGTTTAGATCACTCTCCTTTGTACGCATAAATACACAAATGTTTAAATGTGGTAACCAGGGTAGAAGTGATATAACTCCCATGTGTCCCATCATAGCACACTCCTTGAGTTGGTGGAGGAAACTCCACTCAGCATTGTGTCGTAGAAGTCTTCGCCTCCACCTTGTGCATTCATTTGGTATCTTCTGAACTTTAATACTGTCTACACAATCATTAATAAACATACTCTATATAAACCAAAAATGGCCTTCACAACACATTCTGTGGGCTTTCATGGATACTGTACACAAACTTTTGATGCTTTTTTTATTGTAAGACTTATAGGGCTATAAAAATATATTCTATATCTAATACTGTGTTTAATCTTACATTTTGAAACATGTACATGAACAAAATAAATGACAATCAGTGTAAATATCCACCGATTACATCACTTCTCATTCTACAGACAGTATTCTGCTGTACACCAACTGGCCATAACAGTAACACCACCTCTTTGCATACAGGTGCAGTTTGTACAGACTGTAGTTACATAGTCAGGACCACCACAGAGGAGGTGGATCTTTCTCAGTGACACTGACGTGGTGGTGGTGTGTTTAGTAGATAAGGTGTGTCTACATTTACCTTGTAGGTGTAAAGTCAGAGACAGAAGCTCAGCACAGTTTGTGTTGGCTCTCTAGTCCTTCATTGATGCTGACAGGATGCTTTTGGCTGGACGAGTCTCACTGAGGTATACAATACACTCCTATATGTAAATACTGAACTATAAAGTGCACCTGTATGGGCTAAAATGGACAATGTAGATACACAGGAGGCAGTTTTAATGAAATGGCTGGTCTGTGTAGTGAATGCTGTCTGATTTACCTGTACAGGTGAATAACAGTCACATCATCAAGGGTCCCAATAAAGTCTACTGTGTGAAAATAAATAAAGCGTCATATCAAGTCGTGAGCAGCAGGTGTAGATGTCGTGTTCTTCTCCATAGACTCTGCCAAGGCCTCATAAGCCAGTCTCAGATGTTCCCGGAGCTGTCCGACTTGACGTTCGGCCTTCTCCTTCACCATGAGGAGATCTGTCTGCATTTCTTGGTATCTTTCTCCAGCAAGCTTCTGATCCTGCACGAAATAAGAGATCTGGACCTCGTTTCAAAATAAAATCAACAACATTTGTACTAAAACATTTATAAAACTTTAATTTTCACAGGAACCTGGATGATGTGTCTTATTATTATTATAAAGAATATTTTAAAGAATATTTTTTTCATTAGAGATATTCATTAGGTACACAGACCATGTATCTTGTTCATTTTAGTAACTTTAGAAATTCTCACCATCTGTGCAGTCTCCAGGTTGTTTCTCAGGGTGCTGATCTCCTGTTTCAGATGCAGGGCTTCAGACTCTTTCACTCTCAGCATGATCTGAAATGCATTATTAGTGTTAGTGAGCCAAGCATGTTGGATGATCACGACCTGATCTGCACAAATATAAAAGTATATAAAGGAGCAAGCGAGTGTGCAGACCAATATTTACGTGCAGTCCAGTTCTGGTCCAGCTGAGGAACTATGAGTGGGCGGAGCCAAATACATAAACAGTAATCTGTTGTGTGTGTGTATATATATATATATATATATATATATATATATATATTTATATATTTATATATCAGTATAACAACATAACCTTGAGTGTATTCAGTACTCTGTTACCTTCATAACTCCGTGTGAACAGTCATCTCATTTTAAATTAAATTATACATAAAATTATATTTAAGCTTTTTTTGTTTTAATTTTGGCTTATAGCTCATGAACATCAGAAACAGCCCTGCTATTGACCATCATATTACTGACTAGTGAGCTAAAAGTCAGACTGATCGACATTAAAATGTAATGAATATAAAATGAACATCTGATATTTGACTTTTCGGGCGAGTTTACACTCTTAAGTAACTACTGTACATATTAGAGTGGTGTCAGTGCTGGTGTGAAGCCTAACTTAGACAGAAATACTCAGACATAATGTCCTAACCTCCAGCTCATATCTCTGCCGGTCGTCAATAAGCAGACTGTTACCGTCCTGATCCACAGTCGACAGTCTGATCACTTCCTCAACAAGGTGCTCATTCAGCTCCTGTAAATGGCCACATTAACAGTGTTTATCATGACAATCTTTAGTATTTTTAGCATCAGCTTAAATATATAATACTTGATATGTATTATTATAAATATTATTATTATTATTATTATAAACAATGTAGATAATTTTACACTAACATTTTACCAACAACTGCTGAATTAAGCTTTTAAAAATTTTTAAATGTTAATACAGACTGTGAATGTGAACACGAGGGTAAAAATAGAGACCAAGTTAAGCTGATATACAACTACTTACAACAAAAGCAGCTGTGAGCTTGACTGACTAGAAACCAGACACGTAGTCCTGACTATTAAAAGGCTAAATGGTTAGTCCTGCAAGTGCATTTTAGTGCTACGATTTTAGTGATTTTTACTGATGTTTTTATGTGATTTTAACATGTTTGTGTTTATAAGTGTTGTTTCGAGTGAGTGCACCTTGCTATGCACTGTCAAATTTCGTTGTAGAAGTACAATGACAATAAAGACATTCAATCAATCAGTCAGTCCTGTCTAAAGTAAAGACTAAGCAGCGAGTCGGTCTAAGAGTTAGTCCCGACTAAGATAAACTAAACATGGAGAAGAGTTTAGTTAAACAGAACCAGTTGACAGAACATTAGAACCCAACTGTGGACACTTAAACCCAGACTAAAATAGTTTCTATTCGAGCAGCTTTCAGTTCAGTTTAAAACAGTTCTGTTCACACTTTGTTCTGTAACAACACCTTATACTAGTTTATTTTAAAAATCCTCTTTTAAACGGTTTTATTCATTTTTATTTGATGTTGACTTACTGTACCTCTGTACTTTTATCTGTTTAACTATTTTCTTGTTTTATTTTAATTCTACTGCTTTATCTTTGTATATTTAATCTGTAAAGCACTTTAAATTAATGGTGTTAAATAAATAAATGACTTTTTTGTCCACTTCGGGGCAGTGTTGGCTAATGCATTGTGTGGCCCTCAGGAGCCTCCAAGCTAATGATCATATCTGTTTTTATTCTGTCCATCAACATCTAACCAACACTAGCCCAGATTTTAAAGACAAGATCAGACAGACGTTGCTCAATGAGACAATATCTAGAACCAGAGACCTGATTTGATACAGTTCCTGCTGTGTTAATGTAAGCTAATGAGTAATGAGGATTTGTTCTGAATGGCTGAACTGATGAATGTTTGAGAACGATCAGAAAGTAAAATGATCCTTAAACTATAACAATGGAGATTTTGCTCCAAAAGTGAGAGTAAAATAAAAGGCTTGATTGTTCAGATACAGCGATACACATGGTGATCAGATACCTGGTTCCGTATGCCGAGTTCTAGGTTCTGGTGCTGGCAGTGCTGTAGAGCCTTTCTCTCTGCCTCCAGAGCCTGGCCTAGGTGGACACTCTCCAAACATTTGTGCGAGTACTGCTTGGACAGATCATTTAGCTCCCTCTGAACTGAGGCCAACTCCTCTCTAAAGCAAACAAAAGGGATAAAATTGCCAGTGAAGCACTGTTATCAAGTCATCTGACCTGATACAGTTACTGAATGTAGCACATTGATCAGTAGAATAGGACCAACACAGACCAGATATTATTTAATCAGTGGATCATTCTCAGCACAAAGACATTCAAAAAGTTACTGTTATTTTATATTTATTGCACATAAAGTCACATTTCAGACATTTTTAGTTTTATTGTTGATCAATTTGGCTTATAGCTCATGAGTGGGTCAATCAGTCAAAGTAATATGATGGCAGTAGTAGTGTTGGCACTGTGGGCAGCTGCTGGGCATCACCATAAAGCTTGTCAGCAGATGGAAGCATGAAGTGTTGTAAAATCTCCTGGTAGGTGTTGACTTTGGACTAAACACAGTGGACCAACAACAGCAGTTCAAACCATCACTGAAGGAAAAGTATTAAAACTTTTTAAAAGATTAAAAGTCTTTAATTTGGATTTAAATATATCAATAAGTTCAGCTGCTCTCAGCTATACTGGAAGTCTGTTCAAGCAGTTTGGAGTGAAGTGCCTAAAAGCAGCATCACCAAAAGTCTCTGTCCTGCTTTGAGGAACAATTAAAAGACACTGGACGATCTGAGAGACCTTCCCGATTTATAAACTCGTACGATATAAGCCACAGTGATTAAATATCAAAATAAGGTTTGTCAATTTGTGAAACTTTAATGAATTTAGGACCTTTCATTCAGCATGTCTCTAACCGATTTCTCTCACCTGTAATTATTCAGTATCTCTGCAAAGTTCCCATCACTTCTGTTTTCCTCCTCATTTGTCTTCTGCAGCAGCTTCTCCAGCTCAGAGCGATGGCTTCTCTTCATGGCTTCAATGACTGCAGGTGTTCACAAGCACAATTACTTGTATATGATAATATAACTATAAGAAATACCCAGACACTGTATAAATGATATCACACACCAGTGAGAGTAGCAGCCGCCTCTTCAGCTAGAAGTCTGTCTTTTTCTTCCTTTAGGAGCTCCTGTTCTCTCTGGTGTTTCAGGAGAAGGTCTTCTGTATGCATCTCATGAGATTCTCTCAACAAAGTAAAGCCCTGTTCATATGTGATCTAAAGAAAACAACAGAGTTAGGCCAGTCATGCCATCAGGAGTCTCTAATGTCTCTCAAATCTCAGACATGTGACGGGCTAAGAAAATGATCACTTAAGCCTTGTTGGGATTAATCCATCAGGGGGATGTCTGTTTTAGCACTTTACACATCTCCTCATTGTTTGACCTCCTGCCTCTGGATATCAGTAAAATAACTACAGAATTGAGTTTCTGGGGATTTGAAGAATTGTACCAAGAAAGATGATTATATAATCACTGTTCATGTGTAGCGGTAGCTGTGATTGCAATCACTCCTAGGTCTTGGAATAAGCTAGTATCTCGTCTTGTAAATTTTAGTGTCTTTTTTCCCACATAGAAGTCTCAGGTAGACTATGGAGTGGAAGATGTTGCATCCAGACCAAGTATATTATTAAGTGACTCTTCAATGTGTTAGTGTGTGTTGGTTTTTCTTTTGTGGAGGTTTTTGATTGTTAAAATATTAAATATAGCAGCCAAAACTATTTTCCAACACAAGATAATGTCCAAATGTAAAATCAAAGATTTGCTTACAAACGGGACTAAAAGTGATCAATCAAGCTCCGAATTAGCTAAAAATCATAGGTAATTCAGCTTGCAATTTTCTGAGAGGAGGAGAAAAACAGACATGGTGGATCAACACAAACAAAAATCACAGAAGACCTTCTGTGAAAGACTAAATTACCCTATGACCTCTTGTAAATTGAATCCAATTCATATATGGCTTTACTTACATATCTACAAGTTTGCTTTTCAAGAGTTGTGGTGCAGGATTTTAAAACAGATCAAAAATGTACCTCAATCACAAAATAAACTTAATTGGTCAAACTGGTTATTTAAGACTGGAGAATGAAAAATTAAGGTAGAATGCAGGAGTTAGCATAATGTTCAGTTTCAGAAAGTTATTAGTATATATTGTTAAAATCAAGGATAAAAAAACAAGAAGCACAACCACAATCGCCATCTTGTCCTTCTCGTGTTGCTGCTGTAGAGATGTAAGCCTCTTTGCACCTTCTGATAACAGGTGTTCAAGGTCCTGTACATGACTTCTGAGGGTGTTGATAGTTTCAGTCTCATAGTCTTGTTCTTCAGGTTCGTCATAGACAACTACATTCTGGTCCAGAAAGTTCTCATAGTTTTCAGTTTGTACCTCTACACACTTCTTATAGCTGCAGGGTGACTCAAAGATGGACGTCTCTTTCTCAACGTCAAGATTCCCAACAAAATAGGAAGTGAAGATGTCCATAGCTACACTGACGAGGGGATCCAGATACTTATTTGCCTGCTTGCAGACATCAAATGTGGATGAATCCAAGGTAGATGCTACATAGTTTAACAGGATCAGCCTCTTCTCTAAATGCTGTTGTAGACCATGATCAAGCTTCTCCTTCAAGGGTACAGTCATTTCTCCTTGTTCCTTGGTCATTGCGACATCAATGTCAAAGTTCAAGCACATATCACTTGTCTTATCTGGGTCCAAGTCTTGGCTCAGAGGAAGAGGGTTATCTGTAGACCTGCTAAGGACCAAGAGGTCCATTTCAATCTCTTCAAGCTTCATCTTGGCACACCGCAGCAGACATTGAGCTCCCCCAGTCTCCATAAACTGAGAGGAATCATCTGTCAAAATGTTCACAAAGCTATTCCAGACATTCTTCTCTAACTCCAGCCTTTGTACCGCTCTAGGATTCATTGAGAAATGCTGAGGTTCCATGACAGAACCTTGCTTCTCATTTCCAGAGAGGTGTTTGAAGACTTCTAATAACATGCTGAGCATATTGGACCTCATGCTCATGCTTTCCCCAACAATATAGGACCTTCCATCATGAACCTGCAGTTTTTTGGATTGTATCAGCTTTTCATATTGAGATGGTTCAAGTTCTGGCTGTCTTTGCAATGTCTGAAATTTCTCATCATAGTCCATTATTCTCTGTTTGTTCAGAAACTCTGATTGACATGACAGTTCATTCTGGGTCTGGAGCTCCTTACAGGTCTGCTGGTCCTCAGTTTCAGACAGTTTGTCCTCCAGTGCCTGTATGCATTGATCAAGTCCATCAGTTTCTTCTGCAGATGATATATCAATCTTTTCACCATCATTCAGGAACCCAATACCTTGGAGCGTGACTTCCCTCAACTGCAGAGTTCTTTGGGTATCTTTGAGATTCTCTTCCATCTGTGCCAGCTGGTTCTGCACTTCCTGGAGTTTCCCACATTTCCCAGCCAATTCCAGCTCAAGACGCCCAACCACAGATTCCAGTTCTGGCTGGTGGAGGAGTTCTGCCTTAAGTCGGTCAACCTCTCGGTTGGCCTCAGCAAGTTGGTTCAGCAGCTCTTGATTATGCTGCATCAGAATCTTGTTTTGTCTTGCTAGGAACTTTGCTGTTTGAGAGAACTCCTTTACCATGTTTGGATCCTTCAGCATCAGTCCGGCTTCATCAAACCTGCTGTACTCATTGTCACAGTTTTGGATTGCCTCACACCAAGCTGAAGATTTGAGACTAGATTTGTCACAGGTTGTTTCGCAGGGCAGTCCACTACAGTTGTTCTCAATTTCAGGTTCCTTTATGAGCTGGCCTGAAGAACAGAGGCACAGCTGTTTCTTTAACTGTTGTCTTCGCAGATTCTCCAGTTGAAGAAGCTGTTTGGTCTCTCGATATTTGTCCGTCAGAGTCCGTACAGGATTTTGATTATTCTGACCCATCTGCTGAGGCCTGTATTGCATTCCAAAATCAGGTTTTGGCTCCTGTTTTAAAGAGGAACAAATTCTAATCAACTTCAAAATTCATTTATCTGTGCAAACATCAGTACATACATTATAAGGACAAAGATGTTGGAATATTTACCGTTTTATTTTACAATTAGTGTATAATCCTTTTTGGTTGGAATCTCTAGTCGTTTTACTAGATTATGGAGCATTGTTGTGAGGATTTGATTGTATTCAGCCACAAGAGTGTTAGTGAGGTCAGGATTTTGGATGGCCACCACCACATCCTGAAAATATTGGATGGAGCAGAGAACACAGCTCAATGCTGTGCCTACTAACCCATGCCTCGCATTAGTCTTGGTGTCAATAGGTTTATGTTTATTTCTATTCTATTGGCAGTACTTCTCTACAGGGACAAGACAAGCTGTATGTAAATCTGTGTCAAGCTGAATGCATTCATTAGCAGGGGGTGTCCACAAACGTTTGGATGTATTAGTGTACGTTTAACTTAAGGGACAATTATGGAAGCACAACAAACCTGCCAAATCCAGTTAGCATCGTGTTCTTGGTCCAGTGTCTGATTCTGGTCAGCAGACTCCACCTGTGATCATTCAGAGCACAGTTACATATCCTAAAAATTTATATTTTAAATCAAGCTCTGATCTATAACCAGTGTTTTCATGCAGTCCGTCTTAGCTAAACATGTTACCTAAAGGCATTTTTCCATCCAGCAGTGCATTATGGCCCAGTACAGTTACTAATCCAGACCTGTACTTGGGTTGATTATATGTCTGGTTCCCATTGCACAATAAACAAGGTTTTGAGATGATCATACGATTCATCACCCTTCAGTTTCTAATGATCATCTTACTCATCATTTGCTTCTGTGTGAGTCAAAGCCAGTGATTCTGGTTCTAGTGTTTTTTTTTTTTTTGTTATGCATTGGTAAAGTGTATATATGTATGTTTCTTAATTCAAAACATGTCTTTTTGTCCATAATTAAGGATGGTTTGGGGATGTTTCACAGGGCTGGAACGGATTAAATCTATTGCTGTTATTTTAAATGGGAGAACTTTGTTTGATGTATGAGTTGACTGACTTACGAGCTCTGTTACAGAACGAATTAAACTCGTATCTCAAGGTACCACTGTATATATGTATAGCAAGATTAAAACAACAAAAGCTTGTGTGCGTGTGTCACACACACACACACACACACACTTTTGTTATTTTAATCTTGATCAGATTGGCTCATAAAAATCTGAAATCCAGAATCTCAAATTAGTAAAACTTCCTTTGATGTTATATTACTATTAAAAATTACCTTTATAACAAAAATATCATTGTGTCATGACATTTGACCTTCTTGAATTAAATTAGGAACTTTTTCCACAATATTGTATTTTTGGAAATATACTAGTGCTTCACCCCCCTGGCAAGGAAGGTTGAAATTCAGCACTGGTACAGCACGTCTCACTTGGCAAAAAAATGTGGTGATGCATTTGAACTGAGCTCTTTGGTAAAGTATTGATATGTTGTGTTTAATTATAAAACGTACGAAAGCACTTCCACATCCTCTTACCCTCCTGTGGTAAAAATCTTGAAGTTCCTCCAGTTCACCAGTGCTCTGGCACTCTGGGTACAGAGGCACCCTCTTGTCCTCTCGGATAGCCATCCTCTCCACCTGTAGCCAATGTTCCTCAATCTCCATCATTCTCTGCTGCTGCTGATCTGCAAAGCCAAGGTTTGTCCTCTCCTCAGAACATGCTGAAGAACCCATCATAACTGCATACCTCTGCCTGCGCTCCTGTCTTCCCCTCCTTGTGCTCCTGCACTCTTGTTCTTTGCTAGTGTGGAGATCCTCCCGTTCTAGGCTCCCTGCTTTGCCCATCACATGGCCGATGCTCCCGATATCACCCAATTCAAAGGTTTTAGAACGTCCATGTCTTCTGCCATAGCCGGTCTGTAGTTTTGGAAAGAACTGGGCGACGGTGGAGGCAGAGCGGGAGTCCTGGGTCACATCTGGGCCAGGCAGGGAACCCGCTTGGAGATGATGGTTATCTACAAGACTGATATACACAGTCATGTCAGAATATTATGACCTCCAAACCTAATAGTGGGAATATCCACCCTTGGCTTTGAGTGTTCGCTAAATGCTAATCCCTTATAATGGCTCATTATACAGGTTAACTGGTCCACTTTGGTGCATTGATTGCTCTGTACCACTCGTCAGAGTCCTTGTTCCCAGATAATTGAAAAGGTAATTTATTTCAGTAATTCAATTCGAAAAGTAAAAAACTCATTAGATAGATGCATTACACACAGAGTGATCCATTTCAATCACTTATTTCTTTCAAATGTTGATTATTATGGCCTACAGTCAATGAAAACCCAAATTTCAGTATCTCAAAATTTGAATGCTATGAAAAAAAGTTTAATACTGTAGACTCAAGGTGTCACACTAATCAGCTAATCAACACAAAACACCTGCAAGGGTTTCCGAAGCCTTTAAATTGTCCCTCAGTTTGGTTCAGCAGCTGAATCATGGGGAAAACTGCTGACCTGACAGTTGTCCAGAAGGCCATCATTGAAACCCTCCACAAGGAGAATAAAAAAGCTCACAAAAGTCACAAAAGCTCATTACTAAAGAAGCTGGCTGTTCACAGAGTGCTGTGTCCAAGCATATAAATGGGAAGTTAAGTGGTAGAAAAAAGTGCCCAAGCAACAGGGAGAACCACAGTCTTGAGAGGATAGTCAAGAAAAGGTGATTCAAGAATTTGGGGGGAGATTCACAAGAAGTGGACCGCTGCTGGAGTCAGTGCTTCAAGAGCCACTACACACAGATGTATTCAGGACTACAATCACCACGTTCCTTGTGTCGAGCCACTCATGACCCAGAGAGAACATCAGAAGCGTCTTACCTGGGCCAAGAAGAAAAAAGGACTGGACTGTAGCTCTGGTTCTGTTTTCAGATAAAAGTAAATTTTGCATTTAATTTTGGAAATCAAGGTCCCAGAGTCTGGAGGACGAGAGGAGAGATACACAATCCAAGCTGATGGAGGTCTAGTGTGAAGTTTACACAGTCAGTGATGGTTTGGGGAGTCATGTCATCTGCTGGCAACGTGGGCTTCCATACCACCTCAACAGTGCCACAGGCTGATCACCTCCAT